>PNEQ01041208.1:0-12420 GCA_003012365.1 Medauroidea extradentata
AGTATGTGTACTATGCTTGTTGAAAGAGCAACCTTTCAAGGTGGGCGGCATGTTGAGGCTGTTTGAGTGAAGACATGCTGTGGAGCACGACAGGGCAAGCACCGGCTCCGGCTCAACCCCCCTTAACCCCGAGGCAAGGCACGCCTATGGACAATGGCTTAGGAATGTGAAGGGAGGCGAACAATGACCGTGAGGACACCGGCGGATGGGGGTTGGGACCAGCAGGCGGGCTGGTAGCAGGTTTGCTGGGCGGGACACGGCAGTCAGTCAGCATGAGGACTCGTGATCGGACGCTTGCAGTGAGATTGTTTGTTGGAGTGATGTATATATGCATGTAGTTCAAAATCAAAATAAACGCACGTCGGCGTAAACATATACTATCATTAGTTTATTAAGTAATGTTCATCATTTACACTTCTTGTAAAAAGCTGGCATAGGCAAAAAGATTGTGCAAGTTTTAATTTAAGAACTTTAACTTAGCTGCAGTAATATATGCTCCATGTAGTATGTTGTCATGTGTCTCCCTGTCTCTCAGCAAGTTTTGGACAATATCTATGAGATGAGAATTTGAAGTCACACTACCTTAGAAAGTTACATATAACGTTCCTTGTGAATAACATAACTGTCAAGTCCGCAAGTCATCTGTGGCAACCGACTTACTCCACAATGATTCTCAGAAACATCCACGAGAAGTGACTTGTCTGTTGATTTGTCATTCATGTTGAAGGAGAAATACTGAGTTGATGATAGCAAACTCTTGTCACAATCACACAAAGTCTAAGTTTTAACATGTGTGCTGAAGTACATACATGGATATATTCAACTCATTCAAACATGCATCTTTTATCAGCACCAGATCAAACAAGAACAGGAAAATGCAACATGCAAGACACAGACTCTAAATAGCTAGCTGAAAAAAACAGAACAGTCCAAAAATTTCTTTCAAGCTTTGCAAATGTTCAAACTACATTATACTTAATTTTCATTCCATTATGTCTTATGTTAAAATTGTCGTTAATAAAAAATCTTACCAATAATGTTGGCTTTCTACCTGGGTCGTAGGAACTCGGCAAAATTGTATGTTATGTATTTTTAGTTAAATATATGACAGTTTTTGGAAATTGTCTTGATCACCACAATACTGCATATAAAATACTTGCTCATTCGAACTTAAAATTGCACTGAAATATTTTACACTGAAAACATGTATGTTAAATGCACTGTTAAAAATTTGTTAGCAGCACACACCATATCTTTATTTCTGGATTTTGAAAACAGTAAATGAACACAATTCACAGGGAACTTCGCACAGATGGTCTTCCCATGTCTCTTGCCCTAAAATGCAGAAAAAAAAAACATTGACATTCAAAGCATCATTCCCACGGAGCTTAGTGAACCAATGTGGCTGCAACCACCATGCATGCACGCATGGAGTATGTTTGTGTGTACACATCTGAAGTGTCAGAATCAGAAAGGAACACATGTATTACGGTATTACGTACTTTGCCTGTGCTTGAACTTTTAAAATGTTAAGCTAACCACCCAAAAACACTTAAACAATCCACCACCGAATAATGGATAACAGACTGTATCAAGTATTTTCTTCCTATTCTTTCTCAATGTACAGTACACTCCAGGTCATCTGTGTGAATATTATCAACTTTGTGGTTTCTGCAACATCTTAAAAAATCGATTTCAAGTAAAAAACTACAACCCTTTAAGTACATCCTTGATTTAACAACACTAAAACCTAACTTTTAAGATGGTAGCAGTTTTACTAGGTATGTAGTAAATTCTTCTATAATATTTAGACATAATCCTAAATGACATTAAAGACAACAATGTTGTTGAAGTTGCATTTTTCCACAAACATAACGTTAAAAATAGTTGTTAGGTTTCCAAGGGCTTCAAAATACCAGTATGTTCTGTCACCGATAACTGTATGCATTTTAAGTAAAAATTTTTAGTCAAAACTGTAACAAATAAAGTAATAAATAATAAAATATCAAGAAGGTTTATGTATACAATTCAAATATGATTTACTATCAAAAAACATAACCTTAACTTACATTGTTTTTCTGAGAATTTCAGGATTGTTTGCATGTATGATATGCATGCCTAAAAGTTTTTAAGTTGACAGTGTAGTGGTGCCACAACTTTTTTGCCACAATTGTTGTTTCACTATAACAGGGTGGCCACTCATTGCAACAAACAAAATTCCCTGATTTTCCCCTGATTTCCCTGATAGAAAACTAAAAATTTCCCTGATTTTTGCAAGTATGAAAACAACATTTTGGCATATTATTCAACACATTTTCCAATAAATATAAATATTTTAAGTCCTTCTTGACACTACTGTCAGTGAACTTGACAAAACATTCACCAGAAATAACTACGAACTTGACAATGGAGTATAATCACACCTACATAACGGTAATTTTTTCAATAAAAATGTTATAATGCTCTCAAAACTCCATTATATTCCTTCCTACGACTTTTGCGGAAGCTCAAAATGAATGAGACAAGAAAATTCCCTGAAATTTCTCAGATGAACAAAAAATTCCCTGACATTTCCCTGATATTTCCAGGTGACCACAATTTCCCTGATAATTCCAGGTTTTCCAGGTGGGTGGCCACCCTGTATAATGCCTCACTTACAACCATTTAATTTAATAACTTTAAAGTTGAAAACAATTCCTACCATACATAAAGATGAGATACCGTGTAAACAAAGACAACCACAGAGAATGGAAGGTAGAAGATGTGACCAACCTCAGTAATAGAATTGCATACAACTGGGGCTTTTAGTTCTCAACATTGGAGATTTTAGTTACCCCTCTTGATGCCCTGCTTAAAAATTAAGCACACTTGTTACAAACATGACTTTAGAGCTGCTAAAACTGGCTAAAATTGCTTTTCCGGACTGCTGGAAGTTGAAACAAGCAACCAAATTCTAAAGACACAAAAACAGAAACTTGCATTATTATTTATACAATACGCCCTACAAATAAAATACGGATAACACTTAGAAGTCCCACAGGGACAAAACAGTAAGGCGCTGCAAGCCAGTTGAGTGGCTTATGCTGGTCATTGACACCCTTAGAGCTCCACACACGCAAACACTGTCCACCCAGGGAACTACATTAATTGATAACATTGCTTCTTGTGGTATACCATATGTATATAATTTCATTTCCTTTTCGATTTGTTGCCCAACATCATTTCACTTTCATTTGTTCACTCAGTTATTTTCTATATAGTAACACAAAAATAAAATATTGCATTTATTTTCCAAAATGGGATTTATCATTGTCAAAAAAGTGCTCACATTTATGGAAATAAATATTACTACGTATGTTGGAAAATTTGTTCCCAAAGAAATATGCTCCACTTATATTATCTACTACACATTGGAGATTATCATCATTTGTTCAAATAAACCTAGTACGTATGTGAAACTTTTGCCACAACTTTTAACTGTGAGTAGTAATGTCTCCCTCAGTATGTATAGATAATCGAGAGTTGAAGGTAGAAATTCGCACATACACTAACCTAACACTGGATAAAAACATGTTTATATATAGTTTAATAAAACCTAACTTTACATAGTTACTATGTGAACACACGTGTTTCTGATTGAACCAACATAAATATATCACTGTTTCTTTACACTCAACATACTCCATACACACACATTTGTAGTAACAGCTACACTTGTCATCAAGACACTTGTCTCAATACACACATGCTCAAAACTTTTCTCCTCAAAGCCATGTTTTGCCACTCATACAATTTTTTTTTTCTCGTAAAACATTTTTTTTCTCATAACCATTGTTTTGTTACGGCAACTATAGAAGCTTTCCAACCAGTTCATAATACTAGTTACTTAGTTTAAGGCTTGGTTCCAGTTGGGATATTGCATTATTTTATTTTTTGCTATTATGAAAATGTGAAATGTGCAACTATTGCACTAATTATATTTACCTTGGACTACAGTACAGCATGACAGTTGAACTTTTCATGCATATTTAGGCAGCAATCAGTCAGCCACATTATTAATTTAAAACAAGTTGTCACACTGACTGTGGCCCAATACATGTTACAAGTCCATGTGGCATATTTGTAGTGTAGCGCACGGTAAATATAATTCCCGTTATAATCGCAAATGGAACACAGAAGCTCACAAAAGACAAACATAAAATAATACAATATTGAGACTGAAACCAAGCCGTAAGATACCAACAGTTGTCTTATCAAATATAAACTATTTTTTATGAACTCACATTTTAAAATGAATTATGCTTGCTTATTAAAGTAACAACTTATGGTAATACTCTGATCTAAATTTATGAATTTAATTTCATATAATGTCAAGTTTACATACAGATGTGTATATAAAACCGAGCTACTGTAGGTGGCACAACAGTAACATGTTGGACTCACTCTCGGGAGGACCCGGTCTCCATCCCTGCTCCGGCCATCCTGATTTCTGATTTCCGTCGTTGACAAAATAATTTCAGGAAAAATGCTAAAAAGCACTAGCCATGGGTGACTCCTCTCCCATTTCCTGTCATCACGTAAATTCATACGTAACCATCTCTTCCGACCTTGCTGTTGAAGAGATGTAAAAGTTCAACAGAAAACACATAAATAACCTAATTAAAATACTGTATACTGTACTCGTACACCAATGGGAGGATAAATCAACAGTTTCTATTTTACAATATGTTCACTGAAACATAATTATCCATTAGTATTTAAAATGGTTAGCTTTTGCTTCAGTGTGTGGCTAATGAAAAATACTGTAGCGCCAATTTTTTGCATGTAAAAAAATGTGACCCAGAAAGAGATAATACAATTCGACACAACACGCAAGACATGGCCTTAAGAAACAAAAATTACTTCCACAAAGGAAAAAACCCAACACAACAGTTCAGCCAAAAATACCCAGCATGCACCACATGCAAGTATTAATAGAGACATATAAATAACAAAAGGTTCTAGCTCTGACTGAAGAGCAGCACTGTAAAGCTTTGCACTGTTTTCCTGCTAATCACTAGGCAAAATCTCACCAGCTGTAGCCGTAATAAAACTTTCTGTCGAAAAGGTAGTTGAGGATACTGACTTACTCAAATTACTAATTCAGAGCTGTTCAGAAAGGAAAGAAGTTTTTTCATACCGTAGTTACTAGTTTTTGTGCTGTAAACTCTATTTAATATGTTTTCATTCAACTTTGGTCTGTAGTCAATGTAGCGATCAGGGTGATTCAATTTCTGAGAAAAATTGACCCGAGAAATCACACATGGGAATAGTGTTGAATGTTGCCATTGGCCAGCAGATTTTCTTGGGGATCTCTTGTTTCCCCCACTCTTTCATTTCAACATTACTCCTACGTTCACCTCACTCACCCTCATTGGCTCTCTAGACCGCTGTTTAAAGAGCTGCCCATAACTCATTTTTATTAAAATTTTAGTTCTTTCACTACATATTACATACCTTGGAGATTAATTATATGGAATCAAATTTAAGTTTATTGTTGGTTGTATTTTTAAAACTACAAGTGCAATATAGGTATGAGCAATCAAATTACAACAGTGAAAAAAAAATAGTTTATTATCTTTAACCAAAAAAAGTTAAAATTAAAATAAATAAATAAATAAATAAAATGTAAGCAGAAGTTACAAAGGGGCAAATGGCAAAAATAAAAAAAATCTCAATGTAACTTTATTCGCCCTGAGTAGTATTCATTCAACTTCAAGGGTGGATGCATATAAATTATGGAATAAACTTAATTAATTACAATTTTAAAAATTCAATAATTTAATATATATACATACGTATATGTATGGACTACAGGTTGAATTTACAATTTAAAGAGATCTCAATAATTAAAATATGTAACTGTGTAAAATGTAACCTAAGAATTTATGTAGGGGTATAAGTTTACAATCGGTGAAGATATTATAAATTAGTAAAGGTTCTATCAAGAAAGGATCATAACAGTAAAGTATAACATTTAAGTGCTTGTAACTCACATAAGGAAAGATCAGTTCCCTGATAATTTCAACTAAAACTAAAACCTCTTCCATGGGACAAACATTTTTAATAACATTTGCCATTTTTACACAACAAGAAAAACATGCAAACAGAAAACCTGTAATGTAAAAGTACACCTAGAATGTGCACATTTGTTTCAGATACACATTTGCATGTTACTTCAAGTCAGACTAAATCCAAAACAATTTAATTTTTTGTGTAACGACACAGAGACTCAAACTGATCTGATAATCCTTTACTTGGCAATTCATTAAGCATTTTGAAATCAACATGGAAACAAACTGGCATACTTAATTCCAACCAGTTAAAAAATTGAAAATTTAGTCCAGTTGGTTGTCTGAATAATGTTAGTGTTAATAACGGTTTCGTGTTAGTGTGTCGATGTGACAAGCCTTCTGGTGACAAGTATTAGGGGAGGAAGTAAAAACTAAACAACTTGGGCTTCTGTAACAGTCGACATACATCTGCGGAATTATCAAAATTTGCTGTATAGAGGTAATGGGGTCCTCACAGAGAGTGCCAGAGTGGCCTTTAGTGCTACTTTGTTTGCGTGGCTCAAACAAGGAAACTTACATCTGGTATACACTCCTCTTAACAGTCAGGTCTATGAGTGCTGATATTAGGTGACATACAGTGGGTATTGTGCAGCAAGGTTAACTGGAAATTAACAAAGAAAAGCCATTGGCAAATGGCAACATTTGCCACGTTTCCCACATGTTGAAACCAAAAGTGATCCAATCGGGAGTTGAACCCAGATCACAGCTGTGGGAGGCGTACTGTACCGCTACATCGCAAGAAACGCCTCCGAGTATAAACAAGACTATGTATCATCAACACACGCTAACTAAAAATTTCAGCAGCTGATTTACATTATCGCGAAGGAAGGGTTACTGTCTTCCCCCTCAACATTTACTCAACTTCAAACGGGTGAGATTCTGCTATGATATTATACAACACAACATAAAAAAAAAAATACAGATGAGTTTGGTTTTCATAATTCCTGTAAAATAACAATTATCCGATTATCCGAATACAACAAGCATTCAGGCAAAAATTAAGTTACAACACCTATTTATGTTTTAATAACTAATGGTGACTTGTAAATTATCAATAAACCACACTTTTACAACAGATTCACAATTAGTCAGGATGGACATCCTTATGCATTTCTGCATGTTTGGCCTGCAAACAGACATACTGAAAGAAAAACTGATTAAAAAATAAACTTCTCGCTTGTAAAAATATCAGACGAACTTTGGCACAAATATCAGAAGAAACTATAAGTTCCAAATTCGTAAAATGAGTATTCAAAAAAGTTTGCCTGTCAGTAATTAATTTTTTATAATGATCATGAGTTAAAAAAATATATAAATAAAAATTTTATTTACCAAAACAATTTTCACAAGCTCACATTATGAAATAGTTCCATGTCTGTAAGAAATACAAGGTGCATTATTATTCTGTTCTCTCTCTTGCTGTTATCTCAATAATGTGGATAACTCAAATGCAAGGGATGCACATGGTAAAACAGGAGTGATACAGAATATCAGGAACAAATTTCTCTGACTTTTCTAAGTTTTCCAGACAAAAACTTGGAATTTCCAGTCTTTCTCCAGTAATAAAAAAATCACACATTTTTAACTAAAAAAAATTAACAGGGATTTTTTTTTTTTAAAGGCTCCGCACCATTTATTTTTCCTTGTTTTGAAATTCTGATTAGAAAAATTAGAAATTTGCTATTATAGCATGAACTTTATTTACCTTGTGCTACGAACTGTAACACTGATGCACTTCAAATCAATTTTTAATCCGCAGTCAGTACAGCAATTCTTTTTTATATTCTTAATTTGCTGCATTAATTGTGGCCTTAATAAACGTTAAACTAAATGTTAAACGTTAAAAGTTCAACAGTGATGCTTGTGCTGTAGCAAAAGGTAAATAGAATTCACGCTGTAATAGCACATTTATAATTTTTAAAATCACAATTTCATAAGAGCTACAAAAATAAAATAATCTAGTATGGCAACTAATGCGAAGCCTTAAAACCAATTGTGATAACTTTGTAGTTGCAATACTGTTTGCAACTACACTGTGGATAGTTTGCCTGTGTCTGCCACATTTAGCTACTATAACTTGGATAAAGGCTATAAATTTTAGGTGGGCTTGTTTTAGATCACAAACAGTTTTGTTAGCCTCGTATTTAACATAATTTTGATACATTTATATTTGCTGTAACCTTATAGAGCAATCTATCAGAAACCAAGAGAACTGTGTCCAATGTTTCAATTTTTAAGGTTAAGAGAAATAAATAATGCTACTATTGCTTTTATTACACATTGTAAAAAGTTTGAAGAAATTACATTACTATCTTCATTCACGAAATTATTGCAAATGTAAAACTTTACAGAAAAGTAAAATCACCGGGCCTGACATTTGTTGTATTAACTGTTTAATTTTACAGGTTACAGGCACCATGAGCAATTTCCCTGACTTTTCCAGATTTTCCCTGACTGCTTTCAAATTCCCCAACTTTTCCAGTATTACTCCGTTTTCCAAACCTGTAGCAATCCTGTAAACACAGAGCACTGTACTCATCATTACACTCAAATCCTTGAGAAAATATACAACAGAAACTTGAATGTATTCAGGCATGGCACAGACCATGTTCCAATTGGTCATTTAGTAATGGGTAACTTTGTGAATATGAACTTAATTCAGTATGATCAAATTGGAAAGAAATACAGTAGTTTTCATTTAGCAAGGTTCATTTAAACACTAAAAACTAAGCATTAAGCCACCAGCTGCATCATCTTTCCACAAATATTAAATCAAATAATGTGACCATTAATTTGACTAAAACCTTGTTGAAACACTACCATAGTTCACTGAATAACAATTTCAGCAACAAGTCATCAGGTGACACAAGCGAGGATTATAATATCCTGGCAGTTGTATATACAAGGTGCAGAACAGTATCTTAGCCAACAAAAAGCCATGCTGTGTAAGCTTTAACCAGAAGAAAAGAAATTACACTTCAAAATGCACTCTTTACTATACAGGCAACAGAAATATTAAATGAAATTTAAGTAGTTTTTTAGCCATTTTAGGCTATTTATAGTCACTCACACTGTACAGCAATGACTCTTTTTTTTTTTTTTTTAAGAATATTACCTCTTCCTCTAAGTTTGGCTACACAAATACACACACACACACGTACTTCTTAAATGTCTCACTTTGATATTAAAAGAAGATAAATACTGAAACTGCACTAAGTCCTCGCATAAGGGTGCTGCCTGGCCTCCAACAAGGGCACGTGTTTACATGAGAGATTATATTAGGTAGGGATCAGTACCTGTTGCCACCACTGCCTAGTGTATTTTGTTCATTGCAGTGTGGTCTACAACGCTATGTGATTGTTTGGGCTGTTTTTTCAATACACTTTTAACAGTGAACACAAAAAGTATTTTCAAGTTCAAAACCAATCGAAAATGCCTACTCATAACTTCCCCCGCTTTTTTTAATTTCTGTAGCAAATTTTTCCTATTTTTAGTACAGTTTTTGTTTGGAAGTGATATTGTGAAAGGTGACCGAGCCCCCCTCTCCACATAATGTAACATGTGAACCCCTATCCTCGCCCTCACCAGGTCTCACGGATGGCAGCACCCTACGTACCAAATATGTACTATGTCTAAGGCAAGGAAACAGTGGAGTAAGAAGGCTCATACTTCCACGTTCTACAAGAACTGAATCACCTGTACACTCTGTGCACTAAACTGGCATGCAGTGTTTTTGTAATTGTCTTTTTCCTTTGGGACTTAAGGCTGTGATCCTAGAATTGTAATATGGACATTATGTCTTAATGTAGTGGTTAGGTTCTTAGAATAATGATGTTACACAAAAAGACTCTACATATGACACAGTTGTCTAGTCACAAGAATATGTGTTATCCAACCACACATACTAGTAGTAAATTTGTATTTATGATGTACTTGTGCCTTTTCTTTTTGCATTAAAGAGGTTATGTAGTCAATTAAAATCCACTATATGTGAAGATATTCAAATTTTAAATGAGGTTAAAGAAATCAGTGACAACATTACATAAACTACAGTACGAAAGTATGGTTGACGCAATAAAGGAACAAATTTAAGTAAGGCTACATTTAGTGAATACTTTGTACACTATTACAGCACTTTGCGATTTAATATTGCACGTATTGAAGTACTGACATGACGTCTGACTAAATGACAAATAATTAGGTACCTTGTAATTAGTCAAACACATAATTAATAAATCATTCAAATTTTAATTTAATCACATGTCTATAAATTCAACACCATTTTATGCCAAACTGATACAACTAAGATACATTCCAGTGTGATTGGTGTGGCAACGCAGCGTGTTTGCTGTCGTCAAATCGCTGGAAGTGGACGAGGGGGAAGGTTTGTGATGACTGGCGGGAGTAGAAAGATAAGTGTGCGCCTTTGTCTGCTCATTGAGAAAACACAGGATGGAGGGTGAAGGAAGAGTAGAAGGAGAAATAGGTTTTCTATCAGCTTGACTTCACGTTACGTTGCGTGGTAACATGTGACACGTGTTTCACAGTAAAAGGTTTATTTACTAAATATATAACACAAATAAAAAATTTCCAGCTAAACTACCGCTGTTTGCATCCAGACGCAGTATCGTGTACCATGTCTGTGAGATAATAATCTAGCCGCCGCCCTTGACTCGTTCTTATGGGGAGACGGAAATGATGAGCGCGAGAAAGACATGTGTTGCGCTAGTTTGTCCGCAGCAGATTTTATCTGGTACAACTCACACATTTACACCACACGAGCGTTGTTGAACATACCACTTAAACATTGCCGCGTCGTGCGAAGATGCAGTAGCAAGTTTCATGTGTTTCCTGGGTCCAACAGTGCAACTTTAATTTTTGCTTTTTGGTTCAACATCATATTTCAACACATAACTCTTCAACATGTCTTTTGCTTTACAAAAGTCCGACACAGTTTGTTTCTTGACACCATAATTAGCACACAAATTTGCTACCGAAACACCGGCCTCTAACTTTTCTACAAGTTCAATTTTTTTGCTTAATGTCAAAGTTACTCTCTTTTCTGTCCTGTTGCAGACATAATTTCGTTAAAGAAAAACACACAATCTTTAACGTGCACGTACAGCAACTGCGTAAAAAATCAAGTAGACACGACAGTTGTTCTTGCCCAGACACGTCAAAACACAGATGAGCTACTAGGTCTGCTTACAGTCTTACGCGACTATCTGTGCACGCGCCAGATGTCACTCATCAAAGCACAATAACCATGTAGGTCTTGTGCTGCTTGTGACAAGTAGAACCGACGGTGGAATAATTTTGTATTGTCAGAATTTGTCCGTTAAATACGAAGTTCGCTGAATAGAGATCCGATAAAATGAGGGTTTACTTACTACAGTGATGTTAAACTACAAGCTAGTATCAAGAAAGGTGACACAATGATAACACGCTGGAGTCACATTTAGAAAGGTTCGATTACTGGATCCAGCAATCTTGATTACAGTTTTACATGATTTACTGAAATTGCTCTCAGCAAATGCTAGTTAGTTTATTTAACAAAGGCAATAGCACACTGCTCTTTCAGTTCCCATCCTTGTGTTAAGTTGTGTGAACTGTCAGATAAACTTGTTATCAACTTGACTGACTGTATACTATATTGCAAATAAGATATAAATTTTGCGTGAAATTTTATTTAAACCACACATTTTTTTATTGTGCCAGTTGGCAACTAATTATGGAACTATCACACAATATTGTAAATCACACGGCTAGAAGACGAGGGGTCAGAATTTGGAAAAGACACTAGACTAGTGTAACTCTAGCATTAATGCTTAAACAGAAATATGTAATGACACCCACTACATCCATAGTAAACATGCATACTTGAATAATTACCAGAATACAATTTCCACATTCAATCTTTCATGCCTGTCCAACACTACACAAGGATGCAGTTCATCTGAGCACATGCATAAGCAATTTACAAGTAGGAATTTGCAAATATTACTTTATTTTCTTCCACAACACTAAAACTAAGAAACAATGTTGGACATCTGCAAAGCTACAATGAAAAACAGAAAATAATTTTGCAACCAGATAATTTTAATGAGGAATACAAATCAAATAAATTAATGTTTAAAGGATTCACTTTATTTTACAATTCTCTTTCAAACAAAGTATCCTACATGAAAATTCATAAGAAGTAATGTAAATACACATATATTTACGTTAAAAAATTAATATTTAACATATAATGATAAATTTCTCATTTCACAAAAATATGTGTAAAGCAGGCATGGTACAACACACC
>PNEQ01041208.1:12520-29521 GCA_003012365.1 Medauroidea extradentata
ATATATATATATATATATATATATATATATATATATATATATATATATATATATATATATATATATGTTTACTGAAATTTGCAACAATCTGGAAATCAATATCTGTATGTAAAAACCAAAGAGGAGCAATTCTACAAAACAGTTTCTGTCAACTTTGTGAACAAATACGTTGCTGGTGTGAAATGAACTACAGCATTTAGGATGCATAATCTTATGTTAAAAATAATCTAGCAAAAACATTCTTCTACAACATTACAGTATTTTTCTTTTCTTTCATTTTTTGTAAGACATTCAACTTTGAGTAAATTGTAAAACCAATTTCAAAATTTGAACATAAATTCATGTGCCACACAATCTGTTTTTAGGCAGTAGTCCTTAATAAACTCCACATTAAATACTTTCTGTTTGAAAGAGCCAACTTCAAAATTGATCAGCTGAGAAGTTATATTTTTTTACATTTGTTTCCCAATTGAAATCTATGGCAGCGGCTAAGTAGGCACAGCCCTGGAGAATACCAGCAAGTTTTTACTTATTTGTTTCCAAACACACCACGACTAAACACACATGGTTCTCCACCTACACTTTCAGTTAACTTATATAATTTCATAGTAAATCAAATAATAAACGGTTAATAAAATGGCCACATATTCTTAGACATTGAAAATTTGTCATTCAAATGAATGAGTGCAAACAAGTATCTTCTGGAAAGAAAAGTAAAAGTTTTGGTTTGTCGGCAGAGGTTTCAATAAACTAGATATTCGCACATCCCTAACTACAAGCAGACAGAGAAAACCTCTAATAATTAAAATTATCATATTTTACACCCAACAGTAGAACCACTAGTCAATGACAAAAAGCTACAGTGTAACTGTATAATTTACTATACAATTATGTCCAATGGTGATGCTTCAAAGACAAAGCCCCAGAAAATCAAAAAATTAAAAGAAAACAGAAAGAAAAATATATTTTACACACAAAAAAACAATAAAGATATCAAACAAAGTACTACTAACATAAATATTGACATTTGTCTGACTGCCGTGCTAGGCATTCGTGGTTACAAGTAAGATTGCCGAGTATTAACAGTGCATATCTCTAGAAGGCTTTTAGGGCAGAGGACATGAGAGATTGGTATGGTTCTTCTAGAGTAGTTCGTAATAGAGCTATCCTTGACCCAGCCAGTGACTACTAGGTGAGCCAACAAGAACTCGCTAGCGCAGGGCATCATCTTTACATGAATATTATATTGGATATCAGGAGGTTAGTACACAAGGTGATCTCATGAAAGGAGAAAGACAAAGTAGTTCAGTTTCATATGGCGTTTATATTCATGAACACAAGTTACAGTACTTGTCACAGCATGATGAATATAATACTTTCTTTGGCACATGGTCTACAATCAGGGCTCGAGAAAGTCACTATCTGATGACATACATTACGTTGGAGTCGCAACATGAGACACTACAATAGAGATACAACCTTGGCAATATAAATTATGACATGGCTTATTCTGATGACTAAAACTTAACAGGACACTTCAGGCCATTCAGTTATTAGACAAGAATTAAGGCCTTGCTCATGGCCGTGACTATGTGGTGGTCACCTTTTTGATCCTGAGAGGTTTATAATATTCCATAGTCTCTTTGAGCGACATGACCCTGTGGCCAATTATAGGCTTATTAATCTGGTGCTACAGACCTGGACAAACATTTAACTATGTGATTACCTGTATGAATTTTTGTAACTTTCAATAGAGACTTTATAAGAACTTGGTAGTGTGCATCAACACTTTAGAACTAGCATGTACATGAAGACAAGAAGTACTATACATAGTAGCCTGATGAGAACATAAGTTAGGTATCCAAGCTAAGTAAGGTTGAGCCTCAATGCAGATACACAGGCTGGACTTTCCCACAGAGTCGCCCTGACCAGGGTGGTGGGTTTAGATATGAGCAGGATCTGGCTTAGACTACATTTTCAAGAAGCAACCCAAGGTTTAGGTAAGAGGTGGGCTTAGGCTACATTTTTAAGAAGTAACCCAAGGTTTAGGTAAGAGATAGGCTTAGGCTCCATTTTTAAGAAGCAACCCAAGACTTACGTAGAAGGTTTGCTTAGGCTACATTTTCAAGAAACAATCCAAGGCTTAGGTAGGAGGTGGACTTAGGCTATATTTTCACGAAGCAACCCAAGGTTTAGGTAGGAGGTGGGCTTACACTCCATTTTCAAGAAGCAACCCAAGAATTAGATAGGAGGCAGGTTTAAGCTCAATTTTCAAGAAGTAACCCAAGGTTTAGGTAGGAGTCGGACTTAGGGTCCATTTTCAAGAAGCAACCCAAGGTTTAGGTAGGAGGCGGACTTAGGCTCTATTTTCAATAAGCAACCCATTGTTTAGGTAGGAGGCGGGTTAGGCACATATTCACATTGAACAGCTGAATTTTTTATACTAGCCACGAGCTGGCCAATGGAAATTTGTGCTGTCACCAGGGAACACTGTGAAATCTTTAAGAGCAAAAATTAATAGTACTTCTTATTTTAATGTAAAGCATCTGTCTTCGAGAAAAATATAATTTGAGTGAATAAGGCCTGGGAACAAACAGGAACAAAATCTAATTCTTGATCACTCACCACTCAACTCATAAGAGACTACACACAGGGCATTTAACTGGTGTGCAGTAGTCATGTCAACGACTTGTCTAAACACAAGTTTAAGGTGTTAATCCACCGGGTTTTTATACATTGGAAGCTTAGAAGCAAAGGAGCAATAACAACTATACTGTCAATAGCATCCCCCGCCCCATCACCTCGATGCGCAAGATGCACAATGGCATGCAGTGTATCCATTGTACTGTTGGAAGTACGAGACATTATGCTGTGACACTATCAGTTTATGGGTCGAATGTCTGTACCAAAGTGCACTGTATAAATGTTAGTTTTGTATCAATTTTAGCAGTGATTTTGTGATATAGTCAGTTAGGAGGGCCCTGCCAGAATACATTTAAGAAACAAAAACTGGAAACTTGCCAACAGGTGTTTATTAAAATTATTCTTAAGGTGGCCACCTGCCCAAGCCTCAAGCTTTCGGGTGATGTGTAGAACATGTCAAAAATTACGTGAGTGATGTCTGCTTATGACATGACAATGACATTTTCTTTTGCAGTAATTTTTTTACTCATGATTATCTATGTTCAGAATATTTTAAAAGGTATAGGCAGGTACAACAACCCTCTATCTAAAATATTACCTCATAAAATGTTAGGGTCACCACTCAGTATTTCATAGAGGCAAGATATCGGCAAGAAGACTGCACACACAGTTCAGTAACTTGTGTCTAGAGGCTAGGTAATGCATAATGTGCATACTGTGTCACCCTTCGCTCTCTGCACTTAATGGACTTGAACATGTGTAAATACATTGACCAAGGCGGCTGCCTTAAACACTTTGTAAACAACAAGACAGAAGCATGTAGACTTGATTTAAATAAACCATTTTCCCCCCGACACAATGCTCAGCATGTTGGAACCTAATCAGGCGGCAGTTTTCATATCCGACAAAGTGAAAAATAAATAAAAATTTGATGAAAGCTACATTTTCAGACACGAAGAGTAAATCATGTTGATATATAACTTCCATAAAGCTACAGGTAGTGAAACGTTAATAAATATGAAATTTTGGTGCACTATTTCTCTTAAGAAAGAGAGGCATATTTCAAAGCCCTGGTGAAAGAAAGAATAGGTATTTACATGTTAAATTATATTAGGTGGGGGCTCAGCACTTGTCGAGCCTACATACATACCATCACTGACATTTTGGCTTATCTCCGCACAGCTCACATTGCTACATAATATTTTAGGCTGCTCTTACAATAACATGAAAAATATGAGCAAGAAGTACTATCATCCCAAAAACCCACTTGAAAACACCTACCCATAAATTTTATCCCACATTTTTATTTCTGAAGCAATTTAAATGCAGAAAATAAATTCCGTCCAAAAGTAGTAGTGTGAAAGATAACTGAGCCCCACACAACATAATTTAACACGTAAATCCTTGTCTTTGTTATCGCCAGAGCTCTAAGGTAGAGAACTTCCTACATAACTTGATGCTACACAGTTTAAATATGGAATAAATGTTGAAGTAAATTACTTCACAATACATAAAGAGACCTCGTAAAAAGAGTGTTCTAGGTAAAATGCCACACTAAATACTACTGCAGTGCTGCGTGAAAGATTTTTCATAAAAAATTATTTCCTTAGGAATATTTGATAGATTTTTTATGTACAAAAAACGATATTGTAAGAAAGCTAGGGTTCTCATATAGGAATATTCTCACACATATTTTACCAGAATACTTTTAAAATTGATCTATTGAGAAATACCGTATTTACCCATGTACCACCCGCACTTTTTTTTAAACAAAATTGAAAATTTGGGGTGTTGGTCATACACAGAAATCAAGATTTTTGGATAAATAGGGCCCAGAAAAGTTGTGTTTACTGTACATTATAGACTGCTGAATGGATTTATAATAACCGAAAAATAAATGTGAAACCCTTGAACACCAGATTGTAGCCTGTAAGCAGTCAATATGCAGTGACAACATTGCCATCAGCCAAGAAAATGACAGTGCCGGCCCGCTGGGACGTACAGAGCTTGCTGCGCAGGGCTATGCCGCGCGGCACCAAGCCAGCACGCACCTAGACCCTTTGTCTCAATAGCCCAGTCCAATGAGCGAGTAACCAGGAACTCGAAGCGTGGCACGTGGCAGTGCCGAGAACCAAGACTGAGATGGTCATTCATTGCTCCGCCAGCAAGAGACACAGTGCAGCGAGCATTCTAAGGACCAACAATTACTGACAGAGTACAACTGGTGCGACTGAGGAGCATTTGTGCGCCGTGCAGCAGCGTGCCTGCTAGCCGCAAGCTTTCACTATTGCTGCTTCCAACACGTTAAACGGCACAAAGTACTATTTACACTTTTGAGGCATAATTTAACTCTTAAGATGGCGTCCACATATTTAATTCACGTAATATTAAAATGTTATTTAATTACATTTTTGAAGAAAAGGCAATAAATTGGAACTGTTTGGTGGGAAAAAATATTTTTCCTTAAGAGTATGTTGAAATTGTGGGCTGCGGATCATACATGGGGGCGGGTGGTACAATGGTAAGTACGGTAATCATGTTATACATTCATTATACATTTGTAGAGCCCACGATTTTTCGCGAAAAGAATTCTGCAACAGTTTGTTTCAGTGCCTTACGTGCACATCTGCAATTCTGATTCATGATTATTGACAGTGTGTCTATGTGAAGAGCCGTATATAATTCGTCTGAGCCAACTACAAAAAAGTCTCTGCAACACCTCACGGCTGTGATTTGCGGGTAGAACCCTAGACGCCGAGAGTTAAAAACAACCAATCGCTGACCACGAAGCAGGGCAACATATGTGCACATAAGGCATTGAAACAAACTGTTGCAGAATTCTTTTCGCGAAAAATTGTGGGCTCTATACATTTGAACTGTGTCACTACTGTACATACCGTATAAGAATTCCATTATTTGACAGAACATAAAAAAGTAAACAAAAACATTAAGTATCCTTTCACCACCATGTGCTTTCCAGCTGACAATCAAAAACATGTCAACAGTTAAGGTACAGTATTATTGCAATAGAATCCAAAGTGTGTTGTGATTTTTTTTGGTTATTTTTAGATCTTAGACAAGTATGGAAATTTGTTTTTAATACTGGCTGCACAAGTGTTATTAGGGTTAGGTGGGCAATTTTAATGGAAATTTATTTCATATTGCAGCAATGGATAGTCTACTCTTCAGTAGTTCAGTTAATATAACTACTCAGAATTTTATTGTATATTTTCCTAGGTATGCTCAAAGTTATAAAATTTAATGGCATTATAAAAAAACTTGTATAGGAAACTTATATATTTTTTTATTACTACTTGACACCTAAAAAGTTTGAATAATAGTAGCTTATTCGGTTACAACAAACTGAAGTTGCAAGAGCATATGACAGTGCAAACAAACATCTTTAAACTAAAAAATATATGTATATAAAATAATACATGAAAGCATTGTTCAATAATTTTTCTTGTTGCCTTCAATTTGGTTTTGCACTATAAAATCATATAGTTTCATGCAGCAGACTATAAAAAAAACTTACCTTAAATTTGCACTCTCACAACCTAAACGGAAATAATATATCAACAAAAAGTGTAAGTAATAAACGAACATGTGTAGGACTCATTTCCCAAATCAGCTTTAAAGCTTTTGGTAACACATGACATATAACACAAATTCCATTAAAATAAAAGGTAGGTAATACTTTTTTTATTATCTGTAGCACTTTTCCTCTGGACGGATTACCTGCTTCTTACTTAGGCGATTGTTTTTTTATAGACATGCCACGGTGCTGTAAGGCTAAACGTTTTTCCAGTTCCCTCTTCCGAAACACGTCTTAAAATATCCCGTTGTCGTTGGCGATTACAGGCCGCATATTTAAATCCCTGTATTGCAATATATTAAATATGTGCACAGAGTTTATAATAACGCCTTAAAAGAAAATAATCACAAACGCACACGAACACACGAGAAGCTTACGTAATGGCGTCCTTTGTTTTGGTACAGGTCTGTTGATAACGGTGCGGCTGTTTGTAAAATAGTTATAGAAATCACGCAGTTTGTTAGAATAAAATAGTTATCTGACTAATGCTGGATACATAACCGTATTGATATATTACGGTTCCTCCAAAATGCTTACTTATTTTTCACGTATAATACATACTAAAGTATTTTCAATGGAGGCGATGGAAGTTAACTGATTTGTTGATCAGGGTTGCCACTACTGCTTCATCAGGTCATACAATCACATACTGTTGTTTTAAATGGTACGTTATTCTGCCACGTGTTTGGCATGTGTTACAAATATTGGTAGCATTGGCTGTCAAAATACAGAATTCTTACATGGGATAGACGGTACAAGCTTCATAGGCAAAGTACATACTTTGGTGCATACAGGTAGCCTTGATAATGGTGAACCTGATGGAGATTTTAATTGTGTTGATAGTCAACATGGAAACAAGGATATTGTAGAAGTATCAACAATAAGTTATGTAACCACATATCATTTTATTAACGAATAAACTGATCTGAAACATTTAACAAGATCTTGTCAAATTCTGAAAGCACACTAAGTTCAATCTGATTTGTTAAGTGCAACATACACTACAACCAAGTTCATGAACAGCAGCAAAGATCTAGACGATGTAACATTAGAATGAAAAATTTAACACATTATTAGGTATACACATTGCTGGAAAAACAATAACAAATTTCTATCACTAAATATGACAGTCTGTCAACACCACCAGTGCTTAAACAGCAAAGTAAATTAACTACAAAAAATGTGATTCCATTTAAGAAACGGGGCTATCCAAGTTTGCAAACTGCACTTTCCTGGAACATTATCCTATCAAGGAAAACAATGTAAAACTGAGGTTATTTATTTTATATATTTAATTACTTTTGACAGTATAATACTATACCTTCAGTATAAGTCTTTTAAAATTGTCTTCCAGAATGAACATATTAAGAATATAAGTATTGGGAAGTTTTTATCTTCCTAGGGTTCGGTGCAGGAGGCCATTAGGCCCTCTGAAATGTAAATTGTTTTCACTTTCATAATTCTTTCAATCTCAGAAAAATGTTACACAAATTGTTGTCCAGAACTTAATGACACCATTTTGGGTTGTAAGAAAGCTGTAGTAAAAGTGCCATTTTTGTAGTGGATGGTCGTCAACAAAAATATTGCTATGACAATAAAACTGTTAAGTACATTATTTATTTCCAACAAAAATACTTATTTGCTCACAGGTTTTTACAGTACTGCATTGAAGATGAGACTAGATAATCCAGTAGCAATGATGGCACCAAGATAAACGAAAAAATCAGTGGTGGCATACAAGCAGGTTAAACAAGTACTGAGTTACACCTCATAAAATAATGTTACATGTAAAAACCTAGCCTTGCTATTGCAAAGCTCTGGGGAACGCAGTGGCTTAGTTTCACAAGTTTGGAGAGTACAAAGCTGATGTACAATATACAACCTCAATTATTTCTTGACATTACACCAGTGATTTACCAGCCTCGCAAACCTTAATGTAATGAGACTCAATTTTAAGTGGATAGCAATTTTACTAAGTTTGCAGGTCAATTTGTAATGTTAATTGTAGTTTATCTATAAGACCATGCATAACCTGTAGTTTTACTGTGATTATGAAAATGTATCTCTTAAAGCAACACATATACCAGAATCCCTCCTACACTGTGCTGTCAAAAATTATTCATAATTTGTACCTAATTTTTTGGTAGCAATAAGAGTCATAATTTTTCAGATTTTTCATCCAAAGTATTATTATGCAAAACCCTTACTTCAAATTGTACATCTTATGACTGTTGATGGTCTTGGATTTTTTCAAATCATTTCATTAAAAATGTTTTGAATATTTCTTTCCATCAGTGTTATAAACCTACATACATGCTGCCACTAACTCTTTGTTCACCCTGTTGTAGCTAACAATGTTACAATATTTTTTAGGCAGTTTTTTTTTTAAACCTGGAAACTAAGAACAAATAAGCATTTTCATTATCAAAAATACTCATAAATACCTACTCATTAATCATGTTTTTCTATTTTTATTTTCATACAAATATTTCTCCCATTTTAATGCAGAAAACTATTTTCGTCCAAACGTGACATCTTGACAGAGGACAGAGGATAACATAATATAATTTAACATGTGAATCTCTTCTTAATGCATTTGTTTTAAAGTATAGTCTCAAAAACTTTCCTCTTTTTATTTTTGTACACCTGTACATCGGTAACAGGTTTAGTACAAAAGTTTCACAGAAAAATCTTTATTTATAACCCACTGCCTCACAGTTCAACAATCGGGCAGGCAGGCCTATTAATAAGCACTAATAAAAAACCCCACAGGTACCAAGCACAATAGAGGAGATTTAAAACACTTGGCTCATATTTGGGAAGACCCGAGTTCGATCCCTTGCCCGGTCATCTTAATTTTAGTTTTCCAAAATCATGCTAGGCCCTGGCCGATACCCTTCCCCCCTTCCTCAGCGAACTTCTACCAAAGCGTATAACATCATGTAAGTACGGCAAGTTACTAAAATGTCACTGTTGTTGTTTTGTTTCAACATAAATCACATGTTCTCCTTTCTTCACAACTAAGCTAATTATTCGTAAATAGTCACCTAATTTAACATAGGCAAGATCTTTGAACAGCTTCAATAGTTTATTGTGTTATTCATTAAGTTTGGCACACTCAAACCAAACACGTGGTGAGTCAAGAGCATTGAGAGAATGCTCAGGAAATTATACAAACTTACCAGTATTAGTATGAAAAATTATTTTATTTAAATCTCATATATGTTCTTTTATAGCTTCACTCAAAAACAGCACTTTAATACTACCCCACCTCACTCTGACTTGTAATGCCCCTTCACATGGCTGCAAACTGTTGTTTCAAAGATGAATAGCCCTTAGTAATTTTGGACGTAATAAATAATTAACTGTTACATTAACTAAACATGCCAGAATGACTAGATTCAGCGTTTCATAACTTTCTTAATACATAATGGGGTATTTCTTCCCCTGCAGTTCCAACAGTATACGTAAACATTTTTTTAGGCAGTTCAACCAGGAACACGTCAAATTGGCAAGTTTAAGATTACATCAGTATAACAAAAGATTACATCAGTATAACAAAAAGATAAATTACAACAGTAGTAAAAAATTCGTAAATATTTAACACTAACTCATATCTCATATTAACTAATCTGCAAATATAAATTCCATAAAAAACTGTACTTAAAAGATAAATTCCTCAGACATCCTGCGTATACTTTTGTACATGAAGTTAATGCTAGGAAGTTTTTTTATTGCTGGCTTAAATTTTTAAAAATATCAATTTCAAACATAATTATTTGAAAAAGTTGTAGGCAATGTAAAGTCATATGAAGAATAAATTAATTTGCGTGTTTTGCAAACTTTGTTCATACAGTAAAATCTCATTGTTACGACCCCCTTTATTACGACCATCTTCTGAGGAACTGTGAAAAATTTGGGTATAAAAAGTAAAAAATTTAAGAAAAATCTGCTGAAAAATATATTTGTTGTTCCACTTATTGCTCAACCATGCTGCATTTAATTTGATGAGTGCTGTACTGTAAGAAATGCATGGCTAAAAATAGATAACACCTCTCCTGACTGTCCATGCCAGTCTATAATCATTCAATCACCCCCTCTCTCTTCAGGACATCAGCAAGACAAATTGTTTTTGTATGTGTGCGCATCAACTGCCTCGCCTTACATAGCAGTTGTAGCCACACTGCCCCCGCCCATAACTGTATGCTAGTCATGTGCAACTAGCAGCCTGTCTGGCAGCAAAGCAGTATCTCATGTTTGTCTATCCCCTCTCACTCTCTCGCAGACATCTTCTTTGTTTCCATGTCTGGAGATGGCCCGTGGAGATTGAGGGTGAAAAGACGACACGTTTCTTTTTTTACCCTCATTACATCATGAAAATAAAAAGGAAGGGGGGGCAGCATGGCACTAAGTCCGTAAAAGCAAAAAAAGAAAACAATCTGGCATTATCTCATATTTTTTTCTCTAGCTTAATATCAGGTTGTGAGCATTAGCTCGGACTCGGACAGTACCTACTCGACCTGACAACTTCCGCTGTGTTACTGAACACTTGGCACGTGAGACATGTGGATGTACTGCGGTGTAAAAACGGCCTATAACACAACTAGTTCCGCCACCAAGTGCTGCACGTGGGCTGATAGGCTTTTGTTTATGCTCGCTTAGCAGGGGAGCGATAGGAGCGACTGCGGCCAGCATGTTGAGAACCACTTTGCCTCTATCCACAGTGTAGAGTATTAAACTAGTGCGCAATGCCTTCCTATAGGCAGAACATTTTAAGCTGCGAGTAATTCAGTCATTAATTTATACGTGGCAGCCCCTTGAAAAGTTAGTTTTTAGCCCTTTTGAGGGGCTCCAAATTCACATTCCTAATAGGCGTAGTAGTTTTTAAAAAATGTAGACAATTTTTGAAATATTTGTTCCTTAACAAACATGTTTATCTGTATCGCTTAAAATCTTATAATGGTGACAAACTGCAACAGTTTATGTGCAATAACCATAGAAAATAGACACAATAACTGCACTGAAAGGCTTTAAATAATTGCAGTACATTATTTTAAATAGATAACACCCCTGAAAATAATACAAGCTGTTCTGTTGTGGTCTGGCGAGCAGGAATGCGGGATGGATCACATGCATATAGCAAGCTGAGAGGGAGAAAAGCTAAGACCAGCTGGCCCCTCTCTCCTATCTATACCTTTACAACCAGGCAAACGCACAGCATAGCACACTTGGTTTTCAGCTTCAATGTCAATTACTTACAACTGTATAACAAAATATCAAACAATAAGTTAACTTTTCAATAATAAATCATATAATTTTTCCACACTAAGTCAATGAAAACGGGCATGAAGCACTGTGATTATGCCTTTTTATGTTATGAGGAGAGACTGAATATTGCTTTTTGAAGTATATTATTTTACGAAGGCATTTGATTATTGACGTTATTTGCATTTAATTTAAAAACTGTATTTTATACACCAGAGATGATTGAATATTAATTTTATGCGAAAAACTGCAAAATTTTATGTATAGTGGTATTGGGTAGGTCAAAACCAGCCCAAAATATCTACATTTCTCTATTATGGCCCTCCCGTTTTTACGATCCTTTTCCCGGAAACCGTGAGGGGTCGCAACAACAGGAAGCTACTGTAATTACTTTTTTTATAAATTTAAAACTCCCTGGCATGGCATTACGTCATATCACTGCTAAATATTTTTCGGTTTTTTTTATACAACATACATTTATTTATACCATGTTTCATATAAACAGAACATGCCTACATAAACATTCTTAGCTATTTTTCTTAATATAATTACAGATGTAAAATGGTAACTTGAACCCACCAAAAACAAGATGCCAGGCAGGCAAACACTGAACAGTTTAACCAATAAAACATAAACTTTTGTTTAGCATCTATTCACTGATCTGTGAAAGTCTATTTTAACTACAACATTAAAAAAACATGAGGTAGAAGACTATTAAAAATACAATGGATATGTAATTACACAGTGATTCGACCAGCTACACACACACTATCTAACTATTTAAAAAAATGCTCCAGAAAAGAGACAAGATCAGTCAGGGTGGAGAGCATTGATTTTGGATTCTGATAACTTATAAAAAAGTAAGTCTAAAATGTGTTTTTGATTTGTCTGCAAAGTAAAAACAGCAGGAGCAGCGCTATCCAGAAAATCAAGTACAAAATTAAATTTCTTTAAGTATAAAAGCAACAAAAAAATATTACAGTAAGCGACGAGACTGAATACACTTAAAACCTTGAAAGATCAAATAAATTTTATTTTATTCAAACAAAGGCCAACCCTATACCATGTGGATTCTAAAAACATGCAAAATGTTTAACAATCACTGTGTTCCCTAATTTATGAAAAAAACCATTAAGTAAAATCCTGTTAAGACGTTTGTGGTGAGACAGGAAGAAATAATGCTTATTAAGCAGGAAAACTTATTAAAAGGGTTAAATTATACATGTTCGTATTGACAAGGTGCAAAATTATTTGCCTTATTAAGCAGGAAACTTCTTAAATGGGAAACTTCTTAAGAGGGTTTCACTATATTTCCAAGCTTACAAGGATAAATACCCTAAGGTGGTGAATTTATAATTAGCTACTCAACCAATTATCACAAAGTTTTTTGCATGCCTGGTCACCGTAAGAAAATATATTAAATCAAACAAATACAATTACTGCTTCTAAAAATTTTTTTGTGTGATGCATTTTATAAAATATTAAACAACCATAACATTCATATACATACAAATATATTTACTTTATTATTTTAAGAAAAGATATATGGCACCAATTTATATGTTGCCTTGCTATGGAAAATAATATATTCATGTCCTTGATACTTACCATAGCAAAATACAGTACTTCAATACCAAAATAAATTCAATTTTGATAAAGTAACTACATACAAAAAATATTTATAATTATCTGGAAATATACTAATTTTCTAACATTTTGATTTACAATATAACACATCTTTACACTGTACTAAGCTCACCTTAAATCACAACTTACGGATCTCTTTCGCCACAGCCTAATAAACCAGTGAAGATAAAAAAAATCTAGTTAGCAGCAAACAAGAAGCGTAATATAACAGTTTAACAACAGAAATGTCTTGCGAGCAATCAACTACACAAATAAGAAGAAATGTAAATAACATTGAAAATGGTTTGTATTGGGGTATTAGGGGAGGAGGGCAAAGAAAGGATGCCACAAAACACTCCCTGTTCTGGCAGGAGCCCCATCTAAATCCATTAAATGTGCGTCTATTATGTAAGAATCGACAACTCACTACAACTGGAATAAATAAACAGGAGTCATTAGTTCTGTTAAAATGCACATTGCAAACTAAAATCCTGTTTGAAAAATAAATATCAAGGTATATATTTTGTAACCCTACAATTAGAAAATACAAATTAATAATGTCCTAATAATGTTACACGTACACAATGTAGCTCAATAGCACACGAATCAGGAATGAGCAAATCAAACATTTCCACACTTGCATCCATTAACAAACTAGTAAGCTAACACTTGCTAGTGGAATGTGTATGCAGGCTTCAATAACACAACTACCACCACACACTGAAATATTTTAGTGCGAACAAACAGCACAATAATCAACATAGGTAACCTCAAACATTCTAAAACACTAAGTGAGCTGTACCATTACTTATTACAAAATAGCATGTCACAAAATTTAACACATGAAATAAACAAAATGCAATATGCAGGAGTCAACAGTTATTAAAAAAATTCATAAACCATTTCTAGTAAGAGACAATCAGAAACTGATAAAAAGTAACAACATTAATTTAAAACATTAACATACATAATTATAAATGAACACATTATGTTATGGTAAGTTTCAACAGTTAAAAATAATGAAAACACTTTTTAAGGGAAAGATAAAAACATGTTAATATAAAAAGAAAACTGCGCATGTTTCACGATGACTACCCAAAACTTACCCGAGATAAAACAGTACAAATATAATACGTAATCATATCTGTCTATTACGTAAAACTTACACCAATCTTGAAACAAAATATTGCACAATAGGTCAGTTACAAACTTGTTGTCTGAGAGCACCGAACATTCCCTACAAGACGTGAAGAGTGATCAACAAGTGGGCAAAAGTACTTAAAAACAATGAAAGTCATGAACGAAAACCATGCTAAGATACTGACAACCATATAACAATTCAGCTGTATTTGCAAATTAAGAATTTGTAACTTTTCTAATTGACACAGAAATAAAAGTAACCATTTATTCAGTACTCGTGAGTGATATTCAGTGATATCCCAAAATTTTGCAGCAACCTAGATGCTCACATGTTAAGAAGACAGCAGTTTCAATAATTTTGAAGGGAGAAATTGAGAGAAAGGAGCTCATCTACTGTAAAGTACAGCATCCCTCTTGCACACAGTAAACACTACAATAACTTCACTGTTGACAGTACTGCATTGAAAATATTATACCATTCTCTTCCTAAGAATAAAAAACTGTTTATTGCCGCCCGCCCTCCCCTATCCACACTATCAGCCAAGCAGTTGGTGGCCAAGAGAGTGTATCAACTACGAACACACACATATCAAACAACAGCACCCAAACTTTATGATTGCTACATCTGTCATGAGAACATATGACTAGAGCCACAATTATATGGTGAATCGCGAAATCGCGAAATTTTCCGCGAATTGATATGGAAAACACGAAAAATGTGATTTCTAAGCAAACCGCGAAATAACACCGAAACTACACCATACAAGTCAGTAAGTTTTAATATAAAATACAGTTAATAGAAAATTACGTATCCCATTTGGAGATTTTCACTTCAACCGAATGCCGCCATTAGTCGCGTTGTAAACAAAAACAACATAGAGTCGAGGTCGAAGAGTCTAGCACTCTCATGCCAAAGAGTTTCACAAAGATGCGCACGCCACGCCAACGAGTTTCGCTAAACAAGATTCTTTCGTTCACGGTGGTGTTTTCCACTTCTGCACTGAACTGCACTCATAGTACTCCGGTTGAATTTCACGTCTTCCATTTACCTGAACTTGCCCTTGCTTCGAGTAGTGACATCACAATCGAACTCTTCTAGTGCCTACGTATCTATGCCGAATAGTGACATTCTGCGTAAATATTGTTACAGTTTTTGATTTGAAATTGTTTACTACAGCGTGGTAGTAAAAGGCGTTAAACATTATTTGTCGCGAATACTACAGTCACATTTTCAGGTGTTTATACACAAAGACATAATGTAAAGCAGCTCGGCAAATAAAATAAATATGCCGAAAAATAAATCTACTGCTGTTTCTCGCGCAAGCAAATTTAAAAGTGAAGGATTTTATGTTAACGATGGAAAGATATTGATGTGTAAATTGTGTGATTGCCACCTGGAACATGAGCGTAAAGATACTTTCAACAAGAACATACTAAGTGAAAAATACAAAAATGCTAAAGAAAAACAATATTCTTCAAAATGCCAACTCAGTATTTTGGAAGCAGGGCCCATGCTTAAACGTGCCAAAGAAGCAAAGGAAGAGTTTGTGTTGGAAGCTGTGGAAGCCTTTGTAGGAGCTGGCATAGCTGTTGAAACACTGGACAATGTTAGGTTGAAAGAGTGGATGGGGAAATATGTTTGTGGTGCTGGTGATTTGCCAACAGCAGATTGGATGCGAAAGAAATACATACCCCTGCTACGAGAGAAGAAAGAGGCAGAAAACACACACACGCTGAAAAATCGGGATGTTGTCATTCTTGTTGACGAAACAACCGACAAAAGTAACAACTGTGTTTTCAATATCTTGTTCAGACCACTTCTGCCAGGGGCTCAGCAGAGTGTTGTTCTAGGAGCCTCTTGTGTACTAGAGTCTGCTAATGCTGCTTGTTGCTCTAGAGCGGTCATTGACATTTGCTCAAAATATGATGTCAAAGATGTAAACATAGTGGCCTATGTAACAGATGGTGCACGTTATATGACCAAATCTGCAGAAACACTACGAGGGATATTTGGTGAACATGTTTACCATGTGCAATGTTGGACACACAAAATCAACATCGTAGGCCAAATATGGCAGAATAATTTGGAAGAACTCAACCTTTTTGTATGTAAAGTCAAAAATGCATTCCAAAACACACGAAAGAGACGACATGCCTACCTTTACTTCTTATGAAACAAGTATGGAGAAGACAGTGTTTTAGTGAAGTTATTTCCGATGCCTGTCATAACACGGTGGAATACTTGGTTCGTGTCTGTCTCTTACCTGGCAAACCACTTTCATGACATCATTGAATTTTTTGATGAACTCAGTGATGACAATGCTGGCATTAAATACATTCAATTTTTACCAGCACATGAAGCACAAAGCACGGAAGCACAGTGCCTATTTGTGGCTGAGAACTGTGCTAACTTTGTTGACTTGATCAACTGGTTGGAAGGCAGCTCATATCCTTCTGCTCACCTTCTGTTATCCAGACTAAGCTAATTACAGTCTGTAATTGAGGTACTGACAAAAGGAATACTGCCAGAATCAGTTGACAACATTTTGTCAAAAATGAAAACTGTACACGCTGCAGAATTGAAAGAGCAGTTTAAACATACAGCAAAGTTGAGTCTTCTGAAGTTACATGAACTGGTCACTCGTGATCCTTCTCGGCATCTGTTTCAAAGTATTGGAGCACTTTTTGACCCTCAGAATATGGGAAACATTAATGTGGATGATAAAGTATTT
>PNEQ01041208.1:29621-45609 GCA_003012365.1 Medauroidea extradentata
ATCAAGCAAGTGCCAAAGCTTTCTTTAGCAGGAGGCTATGTAGCCATGAAAAAAATGGTGGCTGAAGAACAAAAAAAGCCAAACGTGAACCACATTGATGTGATGGAGATTCTGTGTCGAATGAAGGCAGATTACTCAGAATTTGCAGCAGCAGCCTTGAAGTTGCTCTGGGTACCAACTTCAAACGTCGACTCTGAACTGTCATTTTCAAAATACTCTTTAATTGTTAGTGACCGAAGAAGATCGCTGAAGCCAGAAAATGCGGAACTTTTAACAATGGTAGCATTTTCGTGATTTTTGTGTAAAAGTGTGCATAGCAAAATTTCTACAGTTATTTTTTATATTTTTATTGTGTCATTCTAGATATTCAAACTCTGATGGCCTGACGAATAGTGGATATTTTAAGGTGAAAGTTTGTGAATGAATGTTTCAACCAGAACATTAAAGCGATGATAAAATGTGATGTTAACCAATATTATAGGCTCAACTACTATTTTTTTGTCACATTCATGAAATATACGATGTGTAACTACTAGAAAATAGCTAATAACCTCATACTTTTTTAAAGACGAAATAACGACGAAATGTGCAGTTTCTAATGACGAAATCAGGCTTAAAATAAAACCATATAATCTTGGCTCTACGTATGACTTACGAGACCTGCATAATAAATCTTAAATAATCATTTAACCTGTTAATACATTGTCTATTTTTCACACAATATCAACGGGCATGTCACACTTTGGTACCAAGTTTTTCAGGAGATGTTCATATTTAATTTGAAAAGTTGTACTTTATGCGGTAGAGGCGACTGAACAAGTACTTTATGCAAAAATTGATCTGGATGCTTAGGGGTTAGGAGTTGGTCAAAATCAGATGAAAATGTTCCAAATTAAATATTCATTATGACACCACCTCTACTACAACCCTGAGGCATCATATTAGTGTGGTTTTACAAACGGGGCAGTAAAGGTACATAATAGGCCCCCATGCCATCCTAGTGAGATTACCTTATGTACATCTGCTATGTGGATGGCAAGTATTGCCTACTGCTGAATGTTAGACTACTCTTCGCCAGTAAACTTCAATTTCTTCTTTGTTCATAACAAACTGCAATACTACATTACCATACTAACTTCATACATTGGTGCAAGGAAGATTAACTACATATTGGGGCAATAATGCATACCTTACACAATGCTCAATACCTTAAAAGTTTTCATGCCTAGCTCAATACCTTAAAAGTTTTCATGCCTACAGTAAAATCTCATTGTTAAGACCCCCTTTATTACGACCATCCCGATTTTACGACCCTTTTTTGAGGAACAGTAAAAAATTAATGTCAAAATAGTAAAAAATTTACAGAAAATCTGCAGAAATATATATTTGTTCCACTTGTTGCTCATCCATTTTGCATTTCCCTTGGTGAGCACTGTACTGTAAGAAAAATATGGCTAAAAATAGATACATATCACTGTCCTGAATGTCATCCCCCTCGCCAACAAGACTGATTGTCCTTGTGTGCGCACGCATCAACTGCCTTGTCTAATCTATGTTGCAGCTGCAGCCACACTGCCTCCACCCACTGTATGATAGTCACGTGCAACTTGCAGCCTGCCTGGCAGCAAAGCAGAGTCACATATTTGTCTTTCTCCCCACACTCTCTCACAGCCGTAGTCTTTGTTTCCGTGCTTTGCGAGGGCCCTATGGGATGGGGGTGAAGAGACGACACATTTCTTTTTATCCTAATCTACACATCCGGTTGTGCGCATTAGCTTGGACAGTACCTACTTGACCTCTACAACTTTGACTGTGTTATCAATCACTCGGCTCGTGAGGCATTGTAGGTGTAATGTGGCATAAAAACAGTCTATGATGCAAGTACAACTAGTTTCACCACTGTGTGCTATATGTGGACTGAAAAGGTTTTTGTCTATGCTCATTCAACAGGGGAGCGATAAGAGTGACTGCGCCCATCATGCAGAAAACCGCTTCGCCACTATCCACATTGCACAGCAATAAATTGGTATGCAGTGCCACAGTTTTATGTTTTATGGAATGTCTCCAGAACCCTCTACAAATTCATTTAGCCAACCCCTTATGTTAGGATCAATCAATTTTTGAAGAGGTATATTAGCTTTTGCAAAGCCTCTGTTGTCCTTAGTGCCAAATTTTCGACATCTGCTATTTTTCATTTAGCACTCCTGAAGCACTTTGTAACAGAGCTCTGAATTTTTTTAGCACACCCATCCTTGTAATTTTTTCTCTAGCTTACGTGTTTTTCACTCTTGGTGTGCTAAATCACAGTGTCTTTTCTCTTAAATGTGACTTTACAATGACAAAATTTCCACATTAACGTCGTCGTACTGGGTTCATTTAGTCTGTTGCCGAGCACTTGGAGCGTTTTTCAGCATATTTTTACACAAACTCAAAGTTTTTTTATGTTAACTTTACCATGCAGCATTACAAAGTGATGTCAATATAATTATTGAATGCCACAAACAACCAGACACAACGACAAAAGTCCTCATGCCACATTATAAGCCACATAAACAATAAACTAAATGTGTGGCGACACCGAGACTGTGGAATGCTGCTGCATCTAGCAACGTAGCCATGTGCATGCTTCTCCTTCTCTCTCTGTTCTGCTTGCTCATAATGTTCCCCTTCGGTCATTACATCAACAGTATCGCTCACGTACGACTTGTAGTTGTGGTTGTGTACATGTGTTGTGGCCGCCTTGCCGTACAGTTCAGATTTTTTGTCCCGACGTGAGTGCAGCGCCATTCTGTGGTTGTGCCGTCTAAACGTTTTGAGCTTTCTGTGTTTCTGAATTTTCCGTACTTTGAAGCTGAATGATTTTGCATTGATTTGCGTTTGTGCCGTTGGCCATTATAATCCGTAAAAAAAACTATACAGTATGTTTGTTTCAAAACAAAAACAATGGCTAACTGCTAAGGTTAGTTACTTAGTTCTAGTTCTGGCTGTTATGCTGGTGCTGATATATCTATTTGTTGTGCTCAAAACTCGTAAAACTTCATGCAAAAAAGTGAATATTTCTTAAAAATTTGCTTTAATACAAAAAATTAACAAAATTGTATTATTTCACGATTAACAATGAAATTCACATTATTTTACACAGTATCGCTATATTTTCCGGTCTCTACCTATAGGCTTAAGACTTTAAGCAGCGAGCAATTCAGTCATTATATATCCGTGACGGCAAAAAAAAAAAAAAAAAAAAAAACATATTTTTCAATGTTTGTTCTTTAACAAACACGTTTGTCTGTATAACTTAAAATCTTACAATGGCGACACCCTGCAACAGTTCATGCACAGTAACCAAAGAAAATAGACTAAAAGACTGTACTGAAAGGTTTAAATTCTTTGCATTATACTTTATCATAAATAATACAAGCTGTTCAGTTGGTGTGGTGCTTCACGCCAGGTGAGGCGAGCTGAGCAGAGGAGAGACGAGCAGTACTGTATTTACTGTGGTGTGCGCAGCACAGGCAGCTGAGATGGAGACAAGCCAATGCCAGTCTGCCACTCTTCCCTTCCCTCCCCTACACAACCACCAGACCAAGCACACAGCGTGGCTGCACCGACACACGTAGCCTCACACGGGGTTTTTAACTACGTTAATGACTTACGAATCTGTGTTATACAATCTCAAATAATGTTAACTTTTCAATGATAAACCATATGATTTTCCCTCACTATGACATTGGAAATGAGCATAACACACTGCGTTTATGCATTTTTCATGTGACGAGGAGAAACTGAAGGTTGCTTTTTAGAGTATAATTTTTTATGGAGGCATCTGGCTATTGAAATTATTTGAATTTAATTTAAAAACTGTATTTTTCACAGCAGAAATGACTGAACATAAACTTTACTCGAAAAACAGCAAATTATTATGTATAGGGTATTGGATGGGTCAAAAACAGCCCAAAATGTACCTATTTCTCTATTACGACCCTTTTCCCGAAAACCATGAGGGGTCGTAACAACAGGATTCCACTGTATTTTCTGTTACTCATTCTTCATCCATGTTTGATGCATTTTAACTCTTAGCATGTCTAGCTTTAAGTATAGCACATTTCCTACCCAAAAGCTTATTCAGAAATGCATGAGATCAATTTCTATATTTCTGTTATCATTTTCTGTAATCGTCTTATATAGAAACCGCTGTGTACTAAAATTTGTATAAATGAGGATATTTTAGGATCACAATGCACAGACTACCCACTTATAAATCACTCTTCCTTCAGTGCACAAAACACATCTGGTTCTACAATATTCAATCTAAAAGAAAAGTAAAAACAACAGCAGCACTGATGCAAATAGATTTAAAGAAAAAAAAAAAATCCTTTCATGCAGACACTGTTACTCTTATACATTCAGAGAAGCCACATACAGTACTGTATTTCCGAGTAATATAGTACAGTACAACCCCAAATTTATAAGTAATGAATTTTATGAAGCAGTGAATTAATGGGGAACCGTCAAAAATCATAAAAATCAAATAAATAAATAAGAAATCACAACAAAAATTACAGAAATTAAGTCAGCGAGACATTAGAGATAAAATAGGTGGTTTGTAGGGTTACCACTCATGACTTGAATGCTAAGAGACAAAACAAAAAAGAAACGGAAAATTAATTAAAAACTGCAGCAGTTGTGATTTGAAATAAGTGGTCACTGTGCAGCCCCAGAAGGTAGGCTGCTTGTGTAATTCACAAAGGGGAAAGAAAACATTCTGGGACAAAGACAGCATCTACAATACACTGTTGCCATGTCACGTTTCAGAGCAGCCAGATATCAGCCGGAGTGGCAAAGGCAGATTCAAAGGCAAACTAATTAGTTTTGATGTTGTAGTTTGCTGCTGTATTCCAAGCTGGCCTGTGCATCAAGACAAGGAAGTCCAATGATATTTACGAGAATATAAAAATGTATTGTAGTGTATATTTTTTTTTTTTAATTTTTGCATGACCTTACATGCACGAGGTCTATACACGTTAAAAAAATGTAACATTTTCTTTCGAAAATGAGATTTTTTTATTACTAGAGAGGTTTGAAGATGACATGGCATGAAAAATTCCATTTACATGTAATGTTTGGGGGCTGGGCAACCAGAATTCATAGGTAACTATTTAGCAACGTCACCAATTTACGAGGTCATTCTCAATTACCATAAGGCTTCATAAAATTGGGGTTCTAATGTACCAAACTACAAAAAAATTTTGAAAAAGCTGGTGATCATTCCTTAGACTACCTCTTTGAGTTTTGCAATTGTTTACAGCCATTGCTTATTTATATATGTTTTCAACATTGTAAATTTTAATTTTTAAAATCTATGTACCGTATTTATATTTTCTCAAACGTCTTACACAGTCATATCCACACAAGATTAACATTTAATAAAAAAATCACATGTTGAAAGAAAGTAACATGAATTGCGACACAAAAATTATTAATGGCAAATTGGAGTTTGGGACAATGATACGTCAATTCACAACCTAAATGCAGTGCTGTAGCGAAGGAAACTCAATGTACTGACTACACATATCTGAAGTTGTAACCACGGTTCACACACTGCCTCTTGTGTGTCAGCTGCCCAGAAACCCCAACATTCATGACATGACAACAGAATACAATGTGTTTGAGCAAAAAAAAATGTTCCTTTAGTTCTTGGTACAGGGCAATGGCTACTAAAAAAGCTGAAGAAACCATAATTTTTAGACACAGTGTAAAGAACACAAATTGCACTCACAAACAGTGTCATGGGTGTAAACTTTGCTATACAATTGTATTACTCAAGGGTCCCAAACCTTGGTTTTGCAACAGATCAGATAGGTACAAATAAGCACGCGCTTGGATGAGAAAACATACAGAAAGAAATGTTAGAGCACACAGTATGTTCAAAAAAGCACGAGTCTCCAACATAACAACACATACAACACCCAAATTACTTACTCAAATGAAGGAACTATATAAACGGCTGCCGTCACATGGCTAAAATCAGCAACATGAAATTGTCACAAAAACAACCGTTACTTCAATTTTGTTACGAGTAAAAAATTTGACGACAAACACAAGTTTGTAAAGCCAACATTTACCACTTTAAAATCACTGAACACCAACAGCACCAAAATAAGTTACTACACATATCATTTAGAAAAAAGTCATGAAAAGAGAAGTCAACTAACACGCTACTTTGCTAAAGAAGAGAATAGCTGATGCTCAACGGCCAAAAGGATAAAGCTATTTTCAAAAGTTTCTACTCACATGCAGTTAGATATTTACAAAAGGCAAAGCTCGAAGATGCGGAAGAGCGACAACATTACACCACTTACAAACTACAACTGGAGCTGCTACTTGTACGAAAAGTAGTAACACGCTGTGAGGACATAACTCTAAACACGAGTACAGTATGCCTATCAGCTGTTCTATCAACCTGGTGAACACAATTTATTGAAACAATAACCTTACATCACTAAATCAGTTAAACACAAACCTATAATACATAAACAATTACTTTTAAAAATTTCATTGCATTTTATAAACATTTAGAATTTTACTTGCAAAATTAAGTCCAGTACAAAGCAAAATGGATAAAAACTTGTATAATTTAAAAAGTGACAACACTTCTTTGGGATACGTTAAGTAACCATGAACAACTGCTTCAAGAGTCTATCTAATGCTAAGGTTTTTGAAGACAACTCCAACCCTTTACCAGCTGCTATTTTAAAGTTCCAACTTAATTTTCATTTAAAATATTTGGGACAAAAGTTTTAGAATTTGATTTACAAGCATAGAGCGAAATTATAGATAATAGTTTTAAAATTCAAACTTAAGTAGCATCTAAAATACTTTTGGGATAAACATTTTTTTAGGTCAATTTACAAGCGTAGCTGAAATTACAGTAAACAGAGCTCAGCTCAGCAAGAAGCTGAAATGAATGTGGGAGTGAACCTAGAGAGAAAAAAAATATTTCTTTCTGATGGAAGGGAACATTGTTTATGGATCACAGCCGGCTAGACCTCGCTACCCTCGACTACCTGCCGCGGACGCCACCGCGCTGACTTACATGTGCTCTGGGTGCTCGCGAATGCAGTCGATGAGCTCCGATGGATTCATGTCTCCACAGCAGATCTTGTGAATGGCAGTGAACAGTGGGAATCTGCACACACAACACATTTTTGTACATTAGACTGCACTACCAAGCCCCTTCCCACATATCTAGAGGAAATCATACAAAAAGAGAGAATACTTTAAAACCCTGCTGCATTGTTATTTTCAGTCTGAGTTTGTATTTTACCACTGAATGTAAATGTAAACACTGCCATGACCTTTTATTTACACAGACCTGTTTAATGTTTGAAATATATATTCCAATACTAATAGGACTGTCATCTACTAATGATTTTTGTCTGACAGCAATGTCAAAGTCAAAATATGCATGCTACTGGGAAATGAACATAACAAAAAACTGACTTGCTGAAATAAGATAACATTATTCATAACAAAATAACATGTCACAGACTACTTTAAAAAAATTGTACTAAAAAACTCAGTAAAACCTTTTTGTAATTTAAAGAACATTTCTCAATTGAAAATTTTTTTTATTTCAACATTCAGGCCTATTTTTAAAAACACAAAAAAATTCCATTGTGTTTTTTCACGCAGCATTTAAAGTTTATTTATTCAGTGTAAACTGTTAGTTTTTTTTTTTTTTTTTATTGAGGAGACGGAATGAGAGGTTTGACATTACCAAAGAGTAAAGTAAGAAAGTGTATTATTACCAGTGCTGTTCATAATAGTTGCGGATAGGATAATGAATAAAGTAAAAGAAAGAACACTGACACAGAATATGTAAGCTATATTGTCTGCAGACGACTTAATGGCGTGGGACAAAAAATGAAATGCAGATTCAGCTGTATGTTTGGATAGATGAAGTGAGAAAATGTGGAATTAAGATCAGTGCCAAAAAGTGTGAAATGATGGTTGTCACAAGAAATCGTAACAGAGTAAGGAAGAAAGTACAAGTTAATGGAGTGTAACTGAACCTGGCTTATAGCTTTAAATACCTAAGTAGCGTGTTTGGACAGTAAAGAAGGAAACAGGAAGGAAGTAGTAAGAAGAGGAAAGCAAGGTGACAGTTTCTATAGAAGTGTGAGAGATCTGTTATGAAAGAGGGAAGTACCACTGAAGTGCAAGCAAGTATTGTACAGGTCCTACTTCGTGCCCATTGTAACAAGTGGAGCAGAAACATGGGTTCTAGACAAAATGTGCAAGCGGTTTGCTAGAAGTATGACGGCTGTCACAAGAAAAGACAAGTTGAGGAACGAAGTTGTATGAGAAAGAGTACATATTCAAGGAATTTCAGAGAATATAGAGGAAGCACGAATAAGGTGGTACGGGCATGTTAACAGAATGTGCAGTTAGAGGATGCAGAGGAAAGTGCTGAAACAGAGGTACAGTGGACGAAGACCTAAGGGAAGACCAAAGAAGATACGGGAGATGCAGGTAAAGGAGCGAGTCGAAAGAAGAGGAGCTGAGAGTGAAAGAGTAAAAGTAAGAGTGGTGGGAAGACAGAGGACAATGGAGGTGTTGTGCCAGGCTAACCCAGCCACAGGTTGAAAACAACATCAGGTGAGGATGTGTGGGTTGTCATTATTTGTACATCCTCCAAACTGTACATCCCTACTTAAATGCTTAGCTCTTGACTTTATCATGCTGTTATGTCATAACTTTTTGAGTAAAACATGTAAGTACATAGTGTATACAAATTCAACGCTATCATGCAAAAATATTTAATTATGAACACATAATAGGCTTTACGTCTTGTCAAAAGTGAGGCCATTAGACATGGTGACACACAACTTTACACAAGGACAGGTAATGGGAGAGGAATCGGCCATGAACTTTACTAAGGAATCATCCCATTATTATTTCAGGAAACTGCAGAAAATTGAGATCAGGATGGTTAGAGCCGGGGATCAAACCTGGGTTCCCCCGAATATGAGTCCAGTGTGTTACAGTGCATCATCTCCTTCAGATTTCCATGGTTAAGAGAGTCTCTCTATATTATAAATAAATGGGTCCAAGTAGTCACAGGTAGGTACTCATGGATAGACACACTCATAAAGTTGGATGACACATTTCTTCTGATAGATGAGAGTGCGAAACATTTCACTGGCCAAGCCAGTTTCTTCAGGCAGTGAGTAGAAACATACTGAAGTATGACGGACAGGTTGACTGTAACTAGCGAACCTAGTGGTCAGACGATGAACATAAAAGTGGTGGCGGGGGATTTGAGTTTGGATGAGTGATATTGAGTCCAAGGGTTTGTCTGGATTTGTTAATGTATTGATGGGCTGATTCCCATTGCTTGAGTTCAGCGCTATTGTCGTATTGTTCTAGAGCTGTCACCACCCTGGTATTGTAGCAGGAGTCAAAGTGCGGGTTGTGGGAGGCTGCATACATATGCTCCAACTGGCTTCTCTTGCAGACCAACATTACGCTTACTTACTACCATACTGAGAGTGTTGATAGTGAGGCCTTGATACTCTACATCACAGTGTAGCTGGTATACAAGATTTTTAATGGCACAGTTATAATCGCCATGGATGGGGTATGTTTGGTTGGTGATTCTGCTGCTGAATGATGTGGAAGGCTGGTGGATAGCACCAGAGCCAAGGCAGAAACTACTGCAAGAATTGGTACCCTTGGGACTGTGGTTGCCGTAATGTTTGCTGAGTTATATTTCAGTTTCAATCAAACAAGTTTGTTGTGGAGGTTGGGTGGTCATTTGAAAACTAGCACAGGTGGCTTTTTAAACAGGCTATGTTCAAGCGGTGTAGATGTTAGTACTTTGTGTTTGGAGTGGAGAATGGTTCTTAGTTTGACCAGGCCCTCATGGTACGGGACCTGTGTGCCTGTGTTTGTTTGATGTTAAGTTGTAAGTAGTAGCCTAGCAGCCTGTTTCCCCCCCACAGTCTATGTTACCATTTGTGTCTATTAAAGGGAAGTCACCAACTTTTTATTTGTCTTATCAAACTTTTTATTTCAAATTAATTTCTGAAATTTTAACTTCATTCGACCATAAACTATGTATAGATATTTTTTTTTTAAATTACAAGTAGTTGTCTGTTAGTCTGATACAGCATCTGAAAACTTCTAAATCAATTAACTCAGACTGTTTCCATATGATGGACTTCTATAGGATACAAGCAATAACATTAAATTAACCTCTGAGCATTAACCTGTGCTTGAAGTAGAAAGAAAAACATCACTAGTCGTTACTGTTCTTGTTTTAACATTAACAATAATTGCCTCACTCCTTGTATAGTTGCAACAAATTACTCGATGTAGTTCCGTGTATTTTACTACAGTAGAACGATGTCATAATGTTTCTGAAGAGACTAAAAAATGTGTCCTTTATAAAAGGGAATTTCTTACAAGAGTATTTTTTCTTGTTACAAAACAGTTTAAGGGACCAAAAATACAAAGTCTTATCTTGTGTACACAATTGTTAAATTATGTAAAGTTATATATATTCTGTGAATTGTTATGGTTCATGTTTGGACATGTTTAAACATATTGTTTTTATATCTTCGTTTGTTGAACGATATTAGTGCCCCTTGATCGTACATGGAAATTAATTGTACAGTTTGTGTTTGAAGTTCACTAATGGTAATAGCAGTTTTATTTTTCGAATATCATGTCACATTGAACACATTTATTAACATGTTTTATAATTGAAATTGTAACTGAGCGTGTCACAGGCCTAACGCAGTGATTATAACAAAACTAACTGTGCACTTTATCAATATTTTAAAGCAAATAAGGACACAAACTTAATTTATGAGGTTATTTACGTATGTTTTACTTTTTGGAATGTTTGTTTCATTGCATATTTTATTCAAGATAATATGGGTTTGAAGACATGCATGGTTCCACTGCACATGTAAAACATTTGTTGAGATATTTATTAAAAACAATTTTAAGACATTTGTCGTAGCTTGCCACTGCTACAACACTGTGACTACATTTAGACAAACTAAACTTCAATACAGACATTTCACATTTGAAATTGCTGGAATTTATAAACAAACTACATACAAGAAAGAAGTTACGTTGCATGTATTTATAATAATCTACCATTAACAATAGCCGTTATTGAAGCCGTGTGTATTCAGTGAGAATACTGGAGCTACCATTTTTAAATTTTTTTTTGGAGCAGTGTAATGCAGATGGGAACATATAACAGATCATGTAAACAAAAGCAGGTGGCGGCAATGTTTACGGATGCAGCGGAAAGATACAAACTGGCTGAAAATATACATTTAGTAAGGCTTTTTGGAGTGCTCCTACTATCCTAAACCATGTATCGTAATAAAGCTGAGATACATTTTATTCCTAACAAAATAATACATATGAACTGACAGGTATCCCCCTTTAAGGAACTTGTCAGCAGAAACCAACTGCAGGTCAACATGGTACACTCACTTGTCCTCCATACCCTTGTTCTTGAGCATGAAGTTGACCTCTAAGGCTGTGATTGGTCCTTGCAGTTTCTGGCCGTTTAGCATCTCCTGCTCCAGCTCCACAATGGGCTGCAACATCACGAACACACATTCCAGACAGCGACCAGCACACTCCACACTCTTAGGCCTGCCTCTTCAATAAAAACCTCAAACAATCTGAATAATTTCCCTTTCAAGTAATAACTAGAATGAAACAAAGAGATTTTCGTCAGTTTTTGTCCATGCTGTTGCCATGCACAATACAGTAAATCTATCTATCTGCTTAGGTTGACAACACCACCAAGTATACTTGTAAAAGTGCTCAAGCTGTAAAGTTGTACAAACTTTGTTTTATCGGAGGCCATGGTTGGTGTGGCAGCCATGCAATCTGGGTTCGACACCCACATTTTCATTTGTTGGAATTGTACTGAGCGATTCCATACTAATTTCATGTCACCCCTCACCAGTGCTGTAAACCTCACTGTTAAGAGTGCAGCCTACCTTGGAGTCCTGACTGGTATATATTTATATGTTAAATTTTATTAGATTGGCCTGCTGAATCACCCATCATGATAAATCGTTCAGACAAAAACCATTCTCTACAATGAGAAAAAGTAAGTATTGCTTCAGGATGAGGGAGGGAGGAAAGAAAGTAAGAAAGAAAAAAAGGTGTCAAATTTCCAATGATTTTCCAGTAGATATTGTAAAATAACTATAAAATAATTTGGACGCAAAAATGAAAAATTTTGTTACATAACATTGGTTCCCTGTGGGAAACCAGCCTCAAGTCATAAAGTAAGCTTTTATTTTTCTAGTCTCCCTCACTACACGACATAAGATGCATGTTCTGTAGCGGACGCACTGAAAGTGAGCATGATGCCTCATGAATGCAGATGCAGCTACCAGTGTTGTTGTCAGGGCACATAACTTCAAGGAGAGGCAACCACTGTATCATGCTCTATTTGCAGTTTGCCTTGCACCAATGCCTTTAAGAGGTTAGGAATCATGAAGAAGTTGAACGTAAACGGAAAAATTGTGTTGCATATTTTTTATTTATTTTTCGAAAAGTATGAACGTGTGTCGATGTGTTTAAAAACTGTAATGGTGTTCAATAAGTAATTATAAATAAAATTAAATTATTTCCATTGAAAATGTTTTTTTTTTTGTGAATTTGCGATGTGATTTTTCCAAAACGATACAAAGTAATAAAATCCCTGTTGCAGGTCTTGGCTTGATAATTGCAAGTGAGTGCTGAAAAAAATTTATAAATATATTTTTTTTCTTTTTTATACACTTTACACCTATTTGTATTGATAACACATACAAAATTTTCTTGCAATATTGTTTTCATTACTATTGCACTTGTTGCAATATTACACCATTATTACTAGCCAACTAGCGAGAAAGACACCCACAGAGACGCCATTTTGACACTGCATTATTTTCCAATGTTGCTACTGGAACTACTTGCAAGTTGAACAGTATCCTCCCACACTAGTAGTGTCCTTCAGCACGAGGGTCCACACACAGCCACATCAATCCACATACAAGTACTTAACGGCACTGTTGTTTTTCATGTTCAATGTACACAGTTATGTCGGTTGGAAAAAGTACATTGGTACGCTGAACAAACTGAGCCAACAAGCAGCTGGTGTGGTGCAACAATGTAAACCCACTATCTAATGACACCGCACGGCGCCAGATAATTATGTCGTTAGATCGCCCACGTCGTTAGTTCCGAGGTAATTAATTTTGACCCCACCCCCATCACCCTTTTCAAAACCCACCTTTTTTTTTTTGAGTGATTTTACTTACAGTTAACGTATAACAATTACTCATTTAAACACGTGTTTATTGAAATAATATTTTATTACAATGAAAAGATGTCTTCCAAACAAAAAGGTACCCCAAAATCCTACAATTACACACCCCTTGTATCCAAAAATATTTAAAAAAACGGTGAGTGCCGCAAAGTATTACGCCACGAATAATGCTCATATTAAATCATGTGTAGTGTCAACATTAAGTAAAAATGACTTAATATATGGTAAAAAAACTGTACACTACTTAAGTCAGAAAAGATATCCTTTAAAAATTTTAAACAAAAATTCCCGTCGTAGTGGAAAAAAAATGTTAAACTGCGCACGACGCAACTCCTTGCACCGTTGGCCTACAAACTAATACACCACACATAAATACAACCTTTCTTTTTCGTAGTAAAATAGAATTAAATAGAAGAAATATAACCACAACTTCTCATAGGCCCAAAATAAAGCTTGAGTATAGTCTATACAAAATTATGAGCGGTAATAAAATAAAAATCTTATCAGCTCACATGTAGCATTCGGGACTGATTGTATTTGCAGCTGTTCTCACCAATTCACTAGTCCGGAGGACCAGCAACTCAGGTGGTTGCTCACAAATTTAAGATAAGTACCAAACGGTAACAGTAAGAAATATGTCTCACGGAGACACAACCGTCGTAACACCTAACCTACACGCCCACCATGTTTACTTCACTGTTTTTCTTTTGTTACCAACCTCACACACACAAAATCCCAAACATACCGCCCACCAAAATGAATTAGTCATTTTATATACACATATACAGTTTATCGGAGTCACTGTGAAGGATAGGGGTGGGCGAAGCTTCGAAATTTCGAAGCCGAATCGAATATTTTCATTATTCGATATCATATTCGAAATAAAATTTTTACTTCGAACTTCGAAAATATTACTACAATTTTCTGGTGGTTATAAGTCATCTTAAAAATTGTTGTTATTTTGCCAAAACTTGAAGATGGTGTCGAATTTACGTTATTATAAACGTTCAAAGATTTTATTTGAAACTAACCACACACATTGGCTAGTGGAACATGAAAACATAACCTTAATAGCGTACATACAAAGCAGCCAAAACGGCCGAAACTAAACCGCCAACAACTAATTTCATTCAAACAATAGGGAAACCACATCTTTAAATAATTTTTGTTTAGAGCTCGAGATGTTTTATCTTCGAAACTTTCGTTAAACGCTGCTAATTTTTGTAGCAACATCTGCTATATCAATTTGTGCCTAAATACAACTTACAGTGATTATTGTAGATTACGCAGAAGAATATTTTTTTACTAAATGGTCGTGAAATTGCACTCAATGCGATGCAAGACATAATTAGAAAGGAAACAATAGCCTAGGCCGTGTCTATGGTTTACATGTTTACATCAAGTGCGCCATTTCGAGTGGCCTCAGTCGCAAGCTATACAGCCAACAGCCACCGTGTCATAGCACATGCACTGAGAAAACGGACCGGTGCAGTGCATAATTATTTATGCACTTCAAAGTAATAATTAAAATTTACGCAACACGAGAGGCGGATCAGTTAAAAACAAATGTAATGCTGCTGGCCCACTGACATTTTCGCAAGTGAAGTGTGTCGATCTCGTAATGACCATGGCCATATAGCGACCACGTTCAGAGATGCGGTATTCAGACGAAATCAGTACGCTCTTACGGAAACTACTTCGGATCCAATCGATAGAGAGTAAATTGGTCGGAAACGTCATGCGTTGATTGGAGCAGTGTAGATAGCAGCAAGCAGGCGATACATAGGAAAACGCGCGTAAAACGTAAACAAACACTCCCGCATGTGTAAATAATAGATTATATATTATAAGGCAGTTTGAATGCATGTTCACGGAAATTACGATGTCGGATCGTATTATTTTTATTGAAAAAGAAGTCTGGAGCAGTTTATCAAGTAAAAATATTGCCAGAGTACGTAATTCAGGTATGGAATAAATTGTTATTACTTGTACGCAATTTTAATGCTACATACGTAGATTATACCAGCACAAAAGGATAACGTGACCAATGCTACCCAACAGGAATATTCCAGGTAGGTTTCCATAAGCGCCTTGTGAATACAAAGTAACGAATGTCACTACGCAGAAGAAGATAACCAGGAAAATTATTTTGGCAATTTTCTAAAATCAACTAATGGAGCCAAGCACTTCAGGTCTGAATACTGGGCCACCTGCCAAAAAATCCATGATCAGTATTTCGTTATTTTTTTACTAAAAGTGTCAGCGGTAATAAAGCTACATCCAAAACATGGAAGAAAATATTCAAAATTCCAACAGGTACTTCATAAATTAATTTAAAAAGATACGATTTTAGGGTCTGTTAAGTTTTATAAAACCAACTGAATTTTTTTGGGATTCTTTTATGTACCTCTACAACCCTACAGAATCATCTAAAACAACATCCTGAGCAATTACATATAATAATTCCACTAAAAACATTTTTTTTTTGCAAATCACTACAAAACTCTCATTTTTTACCCAACTTATAATTAGCCTTCAAGGTAAGTTCCTAACAGTGTAAATTATTTTGCATTGTATATTTGTTAAAAAATTCAATTTACTTGATATTCGATTCGATATTCGATTCGAATT
>PNEQ01041209.1:0-22166 GCA_003012365.1 Medauroidea extradentata
GCCTTCCCCCGCATCTTCCCCCCAGCCTACCCACATCTTCCCCCATCTTTTAATACTTATGGCTTATTAGTTACTTTTATTTTCCAAATTTATATTTGGTCTGGCAGGTTCCGGAAGGATTGTGGCTATGAGGGAGTATTTTCATGGTGGTTGTGTTGGCTGGAGTATCAGTTACCCTACTTTGGCATCCAGTAGCTGCCTTCTCTGCCATTTTCTGATTGAGCTAAGATCGATATTATTTAGAGCACACATGTACATAAGAGCTGTAGCCTAGATTTCGAGATTAAATGAGTTAAGGAGTGGAAATTTAACATCCATGGGCAGCACTTGTGGTAGATGTCTTTTGAACCTCGTTCTTCCACCTGCGTACATGGCCACGGCGGTGCCTCACTGTGATTTCTGCTGCGTCTTTGAATGTTTCCCTTTTTGTGAACTTTAGTGCCTAGTAATGCAGAGAACTGCAAGACACTACCTAGTTTAGAACTATGTATTGTAAAATGTAAACAGAGAAAATAAGTGAGCTATCCAGATTAGCACCTAAATTATTTTGGACATGTAACACGAATGTGGTTTTCTAGTCCCTGGTGAAATGGAAAGAAACAATTATTATATCTGTTTTTAAGGTAGTATTTTGTCATTTTTCTCTTTTATGTTACATCATTTGGAAAAAATTTCAGAGAAAGACACTGTCTTGAAATGCACTGCAACATATTTAAATGGCAATTGTGGTGGTACTCTCACGACTGAACACCAGTCGGTATGAAACACAATCTAATTTTTCAGGGAAAATAGTGGGTTCGAACCCTGAATGAATGAAGAGATGCGTGCTACGTAACAGTAACCTGATTTTATTAAGCCTTTTTGCACACGGTAGATAGCACCAAAGTGTGCGTGGCAGTCAGTAAATCGGCAAAGTAAAACAACCTGGATGCCTCCAGAGCATCGTGCATCAGAAACGCTACCGTTTTGTCAGGCCGGCATCTTAAAAGAGTTCCCAACATGTATGAGATTTACGTTGTTGCGCGAAAAGCCATCTCACAGGAACATGAGACGAATGATAATGGTGCTGCGGCAAACCAAAAATACGGTCTCGTAAACTATGCAGTAACAGCAACTCGCCTCCTCTTCATGTCTGCCATTGCTACAGTACATGGGACTCCACGAAAAAAAATATAAAAAAAAAAAAAGAAAAGAAAAGCTTAAGTCATTGCGATTACTCAATTACCGAAGCGGAGGCAGCTTCGCCTCGGACGCCAAGTCCAACTACCACCGTAATTTTGCATCACTCTTTCAACTCCCGAAAACACGTCCGCTTAGCACAAGAGACACTCAACAACAGGGGCAAGGAAGAGGACGCCACAAGCCACCAAGATGGCGAGCGGAAACCCCTCCTCTGTCTGCTAGGAACTCTTTTTATATGACCATGGTTATTTCGGGCCAAAACATACCTTATAAAATATACAAAAGAGAACTGACAACCAGAAAAACTGCACAGTATGCTTACATTTATTAAACTTCACGCCAGGAATTTAATATTAAATAAACAAAATTGCCGCGCTCGGCGGAGTGATACAACTGACAGAGGCCAGTCGTTTTCTTGGAAATGCGTCAGCACAGCACCCGCATTCCTAAACATTTGTTCAGCTCTCGGCTGGCGCCAGCCAGTCGCTCCCCCCAGGCATCCAAACTAGGCTGATAAAACTACTAAACTGAAAACTTGAATAAAAACTTTGCCCACAATCTAATAAAAAAAACACGAGAGAAAAAGGTTGGCGTTTTTGATTATCTTTAAATTGATACCCCACATGATGCCGCTACATTTATTTTATTTTACCGTTAAAATAACTGACCTCTGATTATTAGGATTCAAACTGACTTATTAAAACTACAAAAAAAAAAAAACATCTCAATATAATAGTGAGCTTCCCTCACAGTATTCCGTTTTAGCTAATAGGTTATTCATTTGAAATACTTTATTAGAAAAATTTACATAAATTAAAATTTGATATTTCTATAAATTACCCAACTGCCACGCTTAAAGAAACAAAGATTACAATATTTTTACACATGTTTGTCCTCTTTCGTGATTACACGGTTTGCTCTTCTTGTTTCCTGGTGATCTATTAGGTACAGTTCACCACTTTTGTAGAGAATATTACTTTATCTAAATGTTATGTTGAAGAGAAAAAAAAAAAACTGATGTGATATTTCAGATACATAAAACAATCGAAGCACAAACACACACAAAAAATGGGAGGACAATCACCAGGCTCCTTGGAGTGCAGAGCCGGGCAGCGGCTCTTTACCATGGGCCACTACTAGGTCCATCCTAGTTGCCCCAAATCCCAGGCCTACACCTCAATATGTGGCTGAAAGGTGGTCTTAGCACTTTGGTAGCTGTATGTTGTACACCGAAATGCCTTCTGCGGTCTCAAATCTCCGAAAACAACAAAATTAAGTTCTACTATTGTCAACTACAATTTTAAAAAAATGAACCCAGGAGCATACTCCTACTTAAAGCAAAAAAAGATGGTCTGGTGATGCCAGTTACTTTACAAATGTAGGCAACCACCTTCTCTGTAGGCTACTGGAACTAGCTAGTGGGATGAATGGATTGGATCAGCTTATCTTGAGTGATCAATAAATTATGAGCTGACTGCGTCGCATGTAGTTACTGGACATTCTACTTGGTTCCTATTCTCTGTTATGGAAATATTTGCTGTGAAATCTGTAAGAAAATAATTAATCTTTAAGGGAGAGGAAAATGTATTCTTTTGGAGAAGTTCCACAATATTAGGTGAGGTGTTTCACACATACGTATAATATTCAAGGCAACTTTGGCTGTGCAACACAGAACATCATATGTCACCAAGTGCAATGTAGACTGCAGTGGCGTGACCACAGTACACTGAGAGGCAGTTGCCAAACAAGGCATAGCTGGCTTCAGCATGTCGCCAGGAAAAACGAGTTGCTGTACTTTCTGACTTGACGGAAAATACCAAACACAGAGTAGTGAAGGCCTTACCATCCCCTAACATTAGTGCAGAACTAGGCACATCAGTAAATTACCAAACCAGAGTACCACCAGGATTCAAAATAAAACAACTTATTTGACAAATTTTGAAATTTTCTGCTTCATCTTAGTTTGCACCTTGACTGCTAGGCATACTAGCTGCCTACCACTGCTTATGTAACTGCAGCGAGTCAACATTCGCCACTCGAAGAAGTTGGTCCAGCCAGCAAAACATCATGACCGTGCAAGAAATGTTGTCTATGTTCATTTATGTTCTCTTGCCTGCAAGTACAGTTTTGTCAGTACTTGATCATTTCTGTCTTAATTGTGTGTTACAATTTTATAAAATGTCGCTGTAAACTATGTCTTCACTTACTTTTTTGGCTTTGACAGCAAAGTAATAAGTACATGTAGTTCTAAAATGTGAAATTAAACTGTAGTTAAACTGAATCCATTACATGTACAGCCCATACTGTATAAGAGTTCCACTTTTTGACTAATAAAACAGTAAAACTATGTAAACATACATTGTGTATCCTTCCACCACCATGTGCTTTCCAGCTGATCAAAACACATCAACAGTTAAGGTATATGACTGCATTAAAATCCAAAATGTGTTGTGATTTTATTTTGGCTACTTTTAGATCTCAGACAAGTAGGCAATTCCTTTTTTCAATACTGGTGTGTTATTCAGGCACGTGTTACAAATGTTGGTAACATCAACTGTCAAAATACGGAATTCTTATATGGGATGGAGTGTATTTGGGTTCATATCAGTTCAAATGAAAATGCTTTCACCAAGCTGATTATTTTGTTAATGTGTACATTGTATTGAAACAATGACTTACCACTAACAACTTCTTTTAACTGATTTTCGTTCCAATATGAACTCTATAAAAATAAATGTTATAATGATCAAGTATATTAATTCATTCAGTACTGTTAATTCATTCTGTTGTAAGATCACATACAAAAAAACTGCTGTTAATAAAAGTATATTAACATATACTTTTGGTATAAAATTGTAAACAATAAATTGTTAAAAAATTTTTGTAATGATTTTTTTTCTTCAGCTACTGTTTAAATATAGTGCAGCCAATTTGTCACAAGACGTTCCAAAAAAAGTTAATGTACTTCAAATTCTGTTTTGTGTGGTAATAGTGATGACAAATTGGTGTACCTTATAGCCATATTATGAATGTGCCAAACATTATCAACCAATTGAGCTAGCTACTTGGCATTGTATATCAAGATGACCGTCATAATTTGATGCGTAAGCTCGTATGTTTTTTTTTTTTGCTGATGAGTGATTTTTATGTCATTATATCAGTATAAAATTTCACTTTTGGTCTTCATTTAAGAAATACAAAGTTGTAAATAACAATTTCTTTGACATGACTGTAAATTTTTATAGTAATTTATCTTCAAGCTATTTAATTCGAACTATTCAATCCAATCCATGTGTGATAATTATGCGGTTGGAGAAGATGGGGGAGGGGGAACCACTGAAGGTGGAAAAAATGTGTTTTGCTGATTATATATAAAATATAAGCACAAATGATTGTAGTATGTTTAGTGCATGCAAAACGATGGCAAACCATTCCACAGTTTTGTAGTAAAAAAATTTAGTTGGCTCGTGCAGATACATAGTACATTTCTAGTTGAAAGAAACATTATGGTGAGAACACGGCTTTTAGTGGACTATTAGTATGGCTTGCACTTTCTAGTACCAACAACACACAATACAAGTTACTTCTTTTTAGCTTGTTTGGCACTTGTTTAAAAGATCCACTTGTTTGGGTTCGGTGATTATCTATATGGATTTTAACACTCTTGAGACATAACTTTAATGCTTGCTGGTTGATTCACATGGTGCACTGGTTAGTAATATTGAAGGGTTCGCAGAACAGCAACATGGGTATCATCGAGGTTGGTTGTAGACTTGGTCGTTGCTTGTAGTGGATGTGGTGGAAACTCACAATGGTAATGGGTAGGTGGCTGGTTGGCTGGCAAGCCAATCGTCCCTGACTGTCACTGTTTATGTGCACAGTGTTGTGGGAGCAGGAGACGGGCTGCCCGGCCGTTCGGCCAAGGGTCATATCAAGTCTGCATCCATCTCGACTGCGGGCCGAGCAGAGCACCCGACCTTAGAAACCCCTATTGACCCTCTCAGGCAAAGGTAGTAGTACCACTTGTATCTCGGCTTCAGACAGCTGGTGAAGCATTTTATTTATTCAGTAAAGACGTTGGTTATTGCACCATATCCCTTCACACATTTTTAATGGTGTTCTGCATTATGGTTCTCGTATATCATCATCATCCTGTTGTCTTTTTTGCATTTTTAAAAATAGAATCCGCATTTAGTAGTGTGTATTGAGTTTGAGTCTGTGGAGTAGTTAGGTGGTAAACTATTCCTAGGATTCTTATACAACTGCATAAAATTCTGTACTTAAAAAAATTTTTGGGTAGTGATTTATTGCATGCAAATATAATATTGTAACTTTTTTTTTTTCATAATGTTTCTTGGTTGATTGAATACCATATTTAAAATTAAGGCCATTTATGAAATTCTAAAGTAGGTGTAGATTATTGTAATTTTGCATATTGTGTGCTTATCAATAAAAATTTAATGTGAAATTAGTTACATACAATTAATAAATAAAATTATTGGAAATGGAAGGTTGAAGAATCATAGTTAAACTTAGAAGTCAAAGTAGAGATGGTTACAGTAAATTAAACTGCTTCAAAACTTTTTGTAGTGAAATATTGTACAATAGCAATAAAAATCTCCCGTACTTAAAAATTTTTCTTCCAACTTTGTAAACAAAACATAGAATTATTTTTTAATTGTAAGCAAGGTAGGTTTGGCATCTTCTGTGTGCATTTTGAATGTGGAACTAATTCATGCACTCATAACAATTATTGCATTTCAGCATGTAGCATGTAGCACATTGTATAAACCATGAAATTTTTTTGGATGTTGCTTCGATTTTGTGTTGCTTGTTTGCTTTGTGTGTAAACTTACTTTTATATTTGCAGTGTAATTATCAGTTGTTTCAATAGGTTTTATTGTTTTAAGTGATTCAACAGTAAGGTGTGTAGAAAATATTTCAAATTGTTTAAAAAAATAAAAATTTGTGATATTCTTTTGATCAACATTATGCAAACCAACCATTTTTATTGTTTTGTGTTGTATAGTAGAAGTTATTGTAGCATTGATCATTTTGACAGTTACAATGCAAAGTGTCTGTGTTAATGGGAGAGCCTGATTTCCTGGAAAATCAAGTCGGTTCAAAGCTTCGGACAATTTTAGTACAGTTTCTTTATTAGTAACAAATCATTTGTTTTGTGATATTGGTTAATTTTTTTATTTCATATTCTGTAGTCCAAATACTAGTTTTTAATTCAGTTCTTACTTGTATACCAGCGAGACTGACCATGAGCGAACACAACACTATCAGTTAGTTAGTGCATTTTAGCTAGCAAGAAGATACTTTTTGTGTATGTACCCAGATTTATCGTCATTGTTCGTATGGAAGTAATTTCTTTCTAAATTTTCAAATGGAAATATTAACATGTCTTATGTTTTGGGCGAGTCATTTTTGATGGGATGTTAAAGCTATGTTTTTCTTGCAGCTTACTTCCCAAAATTGGTTCTATGAAAAAAAAAAAAGTGTTGGAAGTTATTACTCACTCGGATGGTTGGTCTTTTCTAGTTTGACGTTAAGTGCTTATTGGTAGAAAGTGTGTTGTGTGAATGTTGCAGTAGTGGAGGTGGAAGAGGTCCTCCGGCGTCTCCTGCCGTAAGCAACAGGCAGCAGCCGTTCCCGCGCAATGTACCAAGCCGCTCCACATTTCACAGTGGCCAGAACAGGCAGCGCAACCACACTCCCTCGTATGGCCCAGCTACACCTCTGCAGTCGCAAGACACTTCGGCCATCAGCCATCCTGGCAGGACTTCTTTCTTTTCAAAGCTCTCCTCCAGATTCTCGAAACGGTGAGTACACTGATTCAAATGTTGTTCAGATGTAAGCGTTGTAATATCTAAAACATATCAGTAGAGATAGGTTGCAATTAGTTTTTATTATTGTTAATATTATTATTATTATTTGAAAAAGGTCGTGGTTGTTCTTACCTGTATTGATGTACTTAGTTATTCATTTTTGCTACCATTGTAAAGGGTTCTTCATTGTTTATAGGAAAATAAATTTGTGAAATTGGATTATTTTTTTTACTTTTAAAAACTTTGTGAAGGCAAACACGTTTTCCTAATAATGTATAGTAGATCCATGATTTAAAGAAATGTCACTGGTTACTAAAATTTGGTTGCTCTGAATTGGTTTCAATAACTGACTTTTTTTTCAACATACAAAGTAACAAAAGTGTTTTCTCGTTTTGGAATGTTTTCTGAAAATTAAAGGTTATTTAAAATTGTGTTAATATACAACAATAACATGCTGCAGTTACCGAAAATTAGTAGACTGCAGCGAGAGTGAAAAAAAGTAGCCTGAAAAAGACTTCAAAAACTTTGGCTGGAACACAGTGAAACATTAGTTTTATGAGTTGGTGTGCCAATAAATGCTGCCTTGTAGCCTTCCTTCTCTCCTGCTCCAGCAAAGTATTGAAAAATCTCAATCAAGTGCAAGAAATTTGCAGTGAAATCATATTTTGTTTAAATTTTGTGAGCCGACCACAACAATAATATATTTCAGTACAAAATTTATATGGTAGTAGCTAAAGTTTGCCGCTACAACATGCTCATCGAACATGATTACCACTCGCATAAATTCTTTATTAGTGAGACACATGCACATTCTGTATCGTGATACTGCAGTTGTAGTTACTCTGGGTGTTGATGGAAGCAGTTGCTTATGTTCGTGTTCATACAAGGTACTGCGATGTGACGCATTTGCCACTTGCACATTTCATGGTGAGGGTTGAGGTTAGGTTATGTTGAATCCTTAACCCACTGCAGACTTAATAGACCAGCATGATATGATGAACAACTGTCCTGCCCAGTCATCTCTGTAAGACTACATGCCAGTTTCTGCTTTCTCGTGCAGCCATCTCGAGTTTTACGCTCCCACTTCAATTAAGACTGCTCATGCAGAGCTCAAAACATCTAACTTGCATAGGGCTGACGTGGTACGTACATGGTGAGACCCAAGATTATTAGAAAACGTACAAATAAGCTTTAAAAAACATATACAGAGGGCTACAAAGAACAAATATATAACTTTTACATAAAAATAGCAAAGAAAACTAACATAAATATGTTAATTTGGGACAAAATATACAAACAGACGGGAGTACATCCCGTGGCGTAATACCAGAAGCAAGTACTACAAGTACTAAACGGCTGACTAGTGTATGTCAATATCCTACGGCAGTAAGGAACCGATGATGTGACCACAATGTCTGCGTCAAGCATGATACGTTCTGGGCAAGATTGCAATATGTATACAAAGTTACTCGTGCTAAAGAAAATTTATGAACTACCAAAAACTGTTCAAATCTCTTTAAATAACCAAATACTAACAAAAATTATACAAATATAATAAAAAATACTGTGGCTAGTTTGAAACCAAACAAGACTGGATAGCAATGAAAATGTTACTACTTTGTTTTTCCAATGAATTTGGTGGTTCCTCTGATATCATGCCCTACACTTCAAAATCCTGCAGCTCCCGTCAGGTCAATAATAAATAGGGCACAGAGCCTTTATTTAAAAAAAAAAAAAAAAAACAAATTTAAATTGACATGTGCCTGAGCACTTTACAGCTTTTAAAATAATAACTTTTTAATGGGTGCTCATGTTTTATTACAGAAAGCAACTGAACGTAAGTGAATTGGACACCAGTGATCTTTATTGGTAACAGAATTACTCTGTAGAATTTGCTGCACTGTGGCAATGGAACACTTATCTTCATCTTGGTTCTCATTCTGCCACCATAGATTGTAAACTGGGTATTATTTCATCTGTACCTCTTGAGGCTGGAGTATTGGGAGAAGGGGTTAATGGAATAGGATGAAAGGAAATCCTTAGTTGGCTATATCTGGTGCTGTCATAGTACCAAATTATTATTACTAAAATGCAGTACTAAATGTAGGCTATTTAATTATGTAATGGTAAAGCATACATTTTGAGCTGAGTTTTAATTATAATAAAAAAGAAGTAAATATATTGTCTATGAAACAACAATGTTGTGTAACCCTCAGTTTAATTGATATAAATGTTTTGCTTTCTTGTGGCATAAGGATTATGTTTATATCTTCAAATAAAATGTCATATTCCCTGAACATTTTTTCTTAGAATATTTTGATTAAAATATTTTATCTCCCAAGAGGTTTTATAAATAGTTCTCAGTAAAACTCCTGCATTGTGGGATACAACACTACCTATATATTGCTGTTTCGTGGATGATATAACACCTGCGAATGATAGATTTTAAATATGGTCTGTTAGTTGCCTTTAGTCACTTTTTGCAAAAAGTCACTTGCTAAGAGTGGACCAAGTTTTCTCGGTTGCATAGCAAGGAACTGTTATCATTAGTATTCAGACAGGTGGTGATCTAATGTAGGCAAGTAGTTAGCTTTGTTTACATTTTGATCTTAAACAAACTTTAAGTAGTAATTTAACTCTGCTGGGGCAACCCTCATACCATTTCACATAACCGCATATAGTTTTGTTAGAGGATGTATTGTTGCTTAATTTTTTAGCATCTGAAAATATGCTGGTAAAATTAAATTAATTAGTTATCATTATAGTTCAATTAATTTAAGTAAACTAAATGTGGTAAAATATTTTTGAGATGTGCTTTAAAATTTATTTTTATGTACATCCTGATGAACTTTGTCATCTAGTCATAGTTCGTCACCTTTGCTCAGTTGGTTAAGTCATGTCAAAAAGTAGGGACTGAAGTTTGTTGAACTGAATGTGCATTGTCACTGGTGAACAATTTACTAAAAAATATTTGTCTATACATGTCAGTGAATTTCATAATATAAAAAAATATGAATCACTCTTCTGCAAAATTACCAAATATGAAAAGTTATAACCATTAGAATAAGGTGGAACTAGCTGGAATTAGCATCAAATGATACAACTAAGCTATATATTGTTAACAGAATCACCGTGTTTGGAAAATTTTTACGTATGAAATGCTATTTTGGCATACTTGGAGATTGCAAGAAAATTTTTAAGGATTCAGTAAATTAACATTAGCTAAACCCTTTTGGTACCTTTACTCATTTCATTGAAAGAGAAAGGGGTGGGATTGCTATGCTATGCAACACAACATTTCTCAGCATTGTTGCCCAAGGGCACCCCATACCATGTGCTTGAATTGCATGCAGTGTGTAATTATATAATTTTTATGAAAAATTTTCACACATGTCCATTGTGTCAATGTACGAAAATGAAATACACTTTGACGGTAAGGTAGTTTAAAGCATCATGTAAATTAGATAAATCATTTTGGAACCCCTCAATAAGGTTAAAAATGGCATTTTCAACTTGTTATATCTTTAAAAATACTCACGGGATTTGTGTGAAAGTATCTAGCAACATGCAATGGACTTTTTAAAAGATAGGGTCACCATTGAAAGTGTCAGGCGAGTGATCTACGAACCACTGCACGCCATTTTAGTGTCTTGTGGTAAAGGTGATACCGAGCCAGACGAGTTGGTCAACATCATCCGTAGCGTCATGCATCACTTACACAAACACCCGGCCAGTAGGTGGGCACCTTTATAAAAACTTTATTAAAATGTTTTGAAATGACATATTTTTTACTGAGGTGCATAGATGCTGGAGACAATTAAATGGGACAATCAGCTTGGTAAAACTTTGCATGTTCTTTTTTCTAGGGCATACATGATAAAAAAAGAGATTACAGTGATCAAATTAAATTTACTAGCAAATTGTAATTTTTTTCAAGGTTGGAGAATCAGCATACAGCATAGTGGGTAAAAGTATAAAGTATTTTTAATGGATTGACATTATTATTTATATCCTAATTCATATGATTTTTAATAAGTTTCGAGGAATATTTTTCAGGTTCTAAAAACCTTTTCTTTAAGTCGATTTCAACTGACCGTAGTTTGTTAGATCGAGGTTCTACTGGAAATGTTAAAATTTTGGTTTTTGATCCAAATAATAATAATAATAATAATAATAATAATTAATAATAACAATAATGTATTAATGAAAACTGTTGGCAGTGAATGTACTGATTAGTACTGCATGTTGAATTTTTGTTTGTTCCGGTATGTGTTTTAACATTTCCTTCAATAATATGGTATTGAGGGTTAATCTGGAAGAAAACTATTCCTAAGTGGAAATTCATAACAATGCAGAATATGTATTAGTTTTTGTTGTAATATTTTAACTACTGAATATGGGGAAATTTTTTTTACTAATTTTGTCTTTTGATAATCCTTGTGGAGAGCAAACAAATAATATATAACTACGTTGTGCACAGACTGAAATTATTCTTTTTAATTTTGTGTAGGGGGGGTTAGTTGGAAGTATATTTACAGGAAATAGCGTTATTACATTCATGCACTCCAAAGTATACCTATGTAAGTTAGCTGCAACAGATATTAATGAATATATCATAATTACAAACTCGTTACAAACTTGTGACATGTTGAATTACATTTACTACTTATAATTAGAGACATCTGTTTTTCGCAACATGCGAAATCGCGACATTTTTGCGAAATTTGCAACTTCTGTTTGAAATAGCGAAATTGATCGATTATGTGGGAAATTACGAAAGAATTGCACAATTTTCGACGTATTCTGTAGTAAATTACGTCCGATTTGAGATATTGACTGTACAAATCAATTTACGACCGGGAGTCGAAAGCGAGTTTCGAGAGTATCGAAAGTGACATGAAAATGGCAGCTGTTTGGGTTAAGTAATGCAATGTGTACATTTATCCTGGTTTTACGTGATTTCCGTTTATTAATTACCATCAAAGAAATTTACGTCTGTAATGATGTGCTGTACATTTTGCCACAATGAGAGTCTCTGTAAATAACACAATGTAAACATGCATCGCGTAAAATGCAAGGTAAGAATGACATAACCCAGCATACATTTTCCTGTAGCAAATAATAGTGAAAACAACGGTGGTAAAATTGTTATGTCTTAAATAGAACATTTAGATGCGAAACACGAATGAACAAATTCTAGATATGTTGGTTGTGCTATTCAAAATTTTTTTTATTCTTTATGGCGGTGTTTGTAACTTCTAGTAATTAATACAAACGCAATACCATACAATATGACGTTAAAATATTTATCTCGCAGTTTAATTACATAGGTAGTTGTGCGGTTATAATTGTAAGGTGGACCAACATAACCTACTATGTATATTAAGTACTGAATTTTCTGAGTTTTTTGTAGAAAGTGTCTGATTTTACTTGAGAAAAGTAATACCAATTACAGTTCATTCTTGCGACTAATGTGAGTTTATAAACTTTTATCCCCCATTCTAATCATAAGTATTGGTGTGTTTAATATGCCTAATCTAACTATCAAATGTAAATGGGTAAATTTTCAACCACTTAATTAACATATTTTTGTAAAGAAAGTTATATTATAAATATTAAACTAAAGGTACAATACTTTGCACACATTTGTTACCTCCAAAATATTTCTTTGATGTTTACAAAATTACCAAAATTAATGACGAAATTACATGAAAATTGACGAAAAAGTCAACGAAATCGCCTCATCAAAATTGACGAAATCATGAAAATATTTTCTCCGAAACAGGTGTGTCTACTTATAATATTTTTAACAATCTCACACTTATTGTTGTTAAAAATGTGAATTTGTGTGATCAACTATGATTTTTTTTGTGCCAGCTTTCAAATAGGGCCAAAAATGCTCTGTAGTAAGTTATATAAATTTTTCACAAATACATTTCTCAATAGGTCAGAACGTAATTTTTCTGAAATTATACTTTCAGTTAAAAGTTATTGCAATAGTAGTAAAAAAAAACAGATGTACTTTGTGTTATGCTAAGAAGTTATTAATTTTTTAGTAATATTGTTTCAGAAATTTTCCAGTTTATCCTTTTATAATGGATTCCACTTATGAATTGTAAAATTCAGATAGCCATATTTTAGATTATGTAAATTATAAGTAGACAGTTCTAGCAAATGCTCTGTGGTTTGGTGATACTGTATTGTTAGGGCACACGTAAATTGAGCTGTAAGTTAACATGTGTGTGCGTGTTTATAATACTGTGGAAAAAGCTAGACTACTAATTATGTGTTTCACATAATACAATTAAACCTCGATTTAACGAAATGCCATGGGACCCAAAAATGTTATCTAAATAAATATTTTGTTAAATCAGACTACTTACCTTTACACCCCCTCCCTGCTCCACAAAAAAAGTAAAATCCGCTAGCATGTTTAGTCTGTTTTAAGGTAATTTTTAAAAAGTCTGTTAGCCCAAAGCGATAATAAAAAAAGTGAAAGAGAAAAAACTTAAGAAAACTTTATTGGAATGCTTGGCGAGCATGCGCATGGTGAGTTAGGCCACACCATCAAGAAGTAAAATGTGATGGCTAACATCTAGCTGTTAATCTTTCCGCCTCATTCTCGCCCGATTCAACGAAATTCAGAAAATTTCCATGAAAAATGTAAAAAAAGTGCTATGAAAAATTGAATTAAAAGTTTGCGAGACAATGGTAAAATAATTAAGTACGTGTGGCGGTGGCGATGGTAGCTTATAGGCAGTTGTGCTCGTCCAACAAACTGGTTGGTCTGCTCCATCTGCTCACTAAAAATAATTTTGATTGGAGCTTTTTTTTTAGCATTGGAGTAACAAATTATTTAAGTTTACGGTAGTAAATTTGTTGTTAAAAGTCTGTATAAATAATACAATTACATATGTTTTATCAACTCGCTGCTGTTATCATGTGACGCGACAGAAAATAGTCATGATAGACACCACTGCATTCTATCAGTAATAGACCTAGATGTTAGTTTTCTCACCAGCCGCTAGTGTGAGGATCTAGGCGCACTTTTGTTACACAAGGCAGTGTCAGCATTGCTTGCTCGGCCGTGCGTGCTTATCTGAGTCACTCCAGTAGCCAAAGTTTTCAACAAATTCTAATGATTTTTTTGTTGGCAGATGGTTTAAACTTACCTATAGAGAAATGAGTATATACTGCGGCCAGTGGTAGTATTTTTAGTAGACTTACATTACGCATGTCAAGCTTGAATAGTTGGTTGCAAAGGGGGTTTCCTTCCTAACTGTGTCGGGAAGTTTCTTTACATTTTGTTATCAGACTTGATTTCTATGAACCAGGCTAAACTCTATACTTTCTCCTGTGATATCCACATTTTCTGGTCAAAGCTGCGTCACCTGGAACGTAAAAAACTTTCATGTTTTGAAATCCGCTTGTTATTATCTGGGATAGTTATGAAGTTATTGTAGTCTAAAATTGTAAAGATAATTTATGGGTTTGCTATATAAACTTTACTTCATTTTTTTTATAAGGAATCTTCTCAAAATTTTTAAATTTATTTTCATGAACACTATACACTTGCATGCACTCACACTTGCATGCATGCACACTTTCATGCACACTTTCATGGCACACACTCTCATATGCGTGGGCACACGCCAATATGCGTGGGCACACATTTTTATATATTAGTGCATAGTCAATCCCTAATTTTTACTTTTAAGGGACCTAAAATTATGGTTGTGAAATGCAGGAAAGTATAATGTAGGGAAATTTTGAATTGAAAAGCAGCAAGTGGGATCATAAAGTAGGTGTAAAATGTGAAATGTTTAAAAACTGAAAGTGTAAAAAGTGGTTCTACCGTACGTGGTACAGTATTTTTTGTGTTATAAATTAGTACTTTTCATTGAAATGTGTATATGTGGTAACAAGAACTTGCTCAGAATAGGCAATTTTCTGTACCTGTTCTTGTTGCAAATACCCTAATAGTTTCTATAGGATGCAGTTCTCCTAGAATGTACTATCAATGATATGTATGTTCTCCATGGCGTTTTGAGTATTTGTTATAGTCAGGGTCATGGTCTTAGAATTACAGTACAGGTCTGGACACTAGCCTATCAACCAATGCTATTGAGTTGACCCCTTTATGACTGGAAGCATCATTAGTAATATAGTGTTGTTTTAACAATGCAATATAGTAGCTTCGTACTATTAATGCTCCTAGCGGCTGTGACACGAAACTTGCTACTTGTAGTTATATTTAATGCTATGTTAAAACAACAGCATACCAGTGGTGCCAATCAGTCATATAAGGGTCACTTTTCAGCTGCAAATGTCCAGACCTGTTCCCCTTAGTAGTAATTAACCTTGTACTCTTTACTAGTTCACTTTTATCTATTGTTTGTGTTAAACACTTGAATTTATCTATTAGGAATACAAGTGGAAACCAAGAACTTGTTGCTCGGCAATGTTTGATGTGTTTTCTACAGTTGAATTGAAGAAAATTGGATTTGAAATGTTTGTAGGGATGCACAATGAGATTAACATACAGCTGGTAAAATTGTGTTTTTTTAAATAGTTACTTAAATATTATGTAAATGTAAAAGTTATCTGCAATTTTTTGTGTGCTCCTGCAGCAGAGACCATAGTGAAAGCAACTTATGTTTTCAGAAATTTTTGTTTATCTTCTTTTGTGCTCTTTGGCTAAACAGTTAAAAAGGATTAGTAAAAAAATGCAACTGAAAGATGCTAAATGAAGTTGCCAACATTGTGCATCCCTAATTGTTACTGTACTATTTCATTTCTTTTGATTTTGTCACTTCTAACTTCACAAAATTTTTTAAATCAAATGAACAGAAGATTTTGAGTGAAAAATTGGACAACAGAGAAGCATTCTTTTGGCAGCTACCATCTTGCAGATTGCTGGGCTAGTTTTCGAAGCACTGTGTCCGACGACATATTTGTTCATCCCGCTCAAATATTCGGCTAGCAACATGAACCTTTTTAACCTTCCAACGCTTTCACTACATGGTCCCTGAGCAGGAGCCAATTACTGGGCAATGCTATGAAATTTATAACGAGCTCGCTCATTGACTCAAAGTTTTGTATTTATCCTCAGGACCTAAAGTTTGCTGTGATGGATGGCACCTGTGTAACCAACATAATACAGGGAAGGGGACAAACTTTTGACAGCTCCCTCTCCAGCAAACGAGGGCTGTCTAGGACACATTTCAGCAAGTTCTGTGCTGTGTATAGTTTAATTTGTGCTGCTCAAGATTGTTAGACGAATGAGATTTTCTCGGGAAGCAAACAAGACAGTCTTCTGTAGAGTGGAAGTAACATTAACTTGGCTGTATAATTTTGACACAAGATAAATTTTAAACTCAAACATTTAAGGTGCTTCTTTTGAGATTTAAAATAGTATTGACTGTGTTTTATTTCATTCAGGTTATTATCTACTGCTGCCTGCACATCAGATAGGAATTGTATTTTACATATAACCTATGAAGCAATGTTCGGCAATAACATTAATTTAGAAAAAAAAGTTGTTACTTTTTATATGTTAAAGAATTCGTCCAAATGTGTAAGAATTTCATCGTAAGACTCCTGGAAGTTGTGTGGTTTTGAAGCACAGTATTTTATTCCTGTTGGTTGTATAATATTCTTGCACAGTAAAGTTTGTACTTCTGATGATGCTGTAAGCTGGTAATTGTGTGATATTTCTTTTACGTAAGCAACAAAAATGTGCATTTTAACATACATAGTATTACATATTTCTAAAAGTAGATACTATTTGTAAAAAAACAAGTTTCCCATATTGTGAAAGTAAAAATGAACACAGTGTACAATTTTCCAATTTTAAATGTATTTTACCTAAAACAACCTTTTGCAAACAAAAGTAATTTTGGACATCAGAAATCAATTCTTATTTGGGTGATTTAATTTGTATAATTTTCTTATTTTCCTTAGTAAAATTGTAATACATGTAACTGTCAGTATTCTTGATTTAATGTTTATCCCATTTTAATACACCTGCACGACATGAATTTCAGCTGAATGCCTATGCCCATCTTAGTTTTCGTATTTGAAATAAATAAAAGCTAATTAGCTTCTTATAGAAATCTGTTTTTGTGTGTGTAATATATATATATTTTTTTTATTTAATATAATAAAATACATTTTGTACATGCATGCATCATATATTGTATAATTTTTTAAAGGGCAGTTTTAGTTCAAAACATTTTTCGTGTTTTTTATGTGTTGTTAGTTCTTATGCAGACCGTAAACATTATAGTTAGACAAAACAATTTCGCTGTTTAAACCCGGATGTCCGAGAATTTGCTGTCTCTGATTTATAATGCCAAGCTGGAGTGCAAGCTATTTTTGTCTTTTTCTTGCACTTGTTTAGCTAATGTGTATATGACCTAATTTGATACCACATTCACCCTCATGTGATAGTCCAGTTCATTTTGTTTTTAAACCTACCAGAAAGACTTGCCTACATACCAATAACCTTCAAGTACAGTACACATTTTCTTTGTTAATAATTTTTACAATTGGAGGTTTTCACTGTAAAATTGTTTTCTGTCCCTTTTCATTTTCGTAATGAGCACCGGATGTGCAATTTAGGCTTTTTATTGGTATCTGTACTACCATGTAATTGTTATGCTTCTTCTGTCGTCAATTAATATCAAATAAAATTGTACTCATTTGTAAAAGCACAGTAAATTAGTATTACTGACCATACACACTTTAAAAATAATGCTCAGAACTAAAAATGGAATGTATTTTTTTTGTGGCAAAACTGTACTAATAATAAAAAAAATCTGTAGTAAGTACTTAACATTAATAATTTCTCCTTCTGCTGTGTGTAACATGACCAGCTTGCATGGGACCTATCAAAGTATTGTAGTTTAGTTAAAGTACTGATTTTACTATTGATATTCTACATTTTCTTTTATAGGCAAACAAAGTCTTTTCCGGATTAAAATTATTTGCACATCGGATTTAATTACACTCTCCCTCTATTTATTTAAGTCACATCTTGTATATGTGTACTTGTGCCGAAAGGAATTTGTTTGCAAACACAGGTCGATTATGTACCTAAGTATCAGTTAATGCAGAATTTTCATGGAGTTTTGTTACATCAAAATTGCTGTGGAGTACTGAAGTAACTTAATTCTCTTGAGAAGTAATTGTATTGTGTGTTATTCTTAAACTTACTATGAAAACAGAATAGGAAGTACAGTATATTTGTGTAATAATCAGCATCAGATAAATGTGTATTAAGTATCGTAGTCAGTTATTTAAAATATACTGAGCATTTTTACTAAATTTTAGTTCAAGGTTTTAATATAAATCACATTGTATTACATAAAATCTGTTTAATGGGAATATTGAGTTTGTATATTTAAGTAACTCTGGGAATCTTGGTTATATTTGGCTGTGGCAATTTTTCCTTTAAAGTGAAAACAGGTTCTTAGATACACAGTAAGTACAATGTAAAAATTGAAAACCTGAAACTAGCCCAATATTTGAAATAGAACTCATTTATATTTATGTACAGATTTTCGTATTGTTTTAAACTTAATTTGTGTGGTCAGACCCTTAAGACCAACTTCTGCAAAGTCTTAGTTCTGATTATGAAAACCTAAAATTAACTTGTATTATCCTGTAATTTTTTATAACAAAAAGCGTGAGAAGAAATTTATTAAATGTACACATATTGTCACATGAAATTGCCTATCACTCTACTATAATAATGACCTAGAAGAAATGTTTGACTAGTTTGCATCTGACAAAAATACCCAGATATTTATCAGAACCTAATAAATTGACTTACCATGCAATATTATTAGTGCACTTCCAGTTTTTTACTGTAATTTTTTTAAAATTTTAATATGTATTTTACCATTGTTAATGTTTTGCATGTATACCGGTACTACTGCCATATATTACAATTTGTAAGTTGCAACTATGTACATAAATAGCTGAACCCATGCTGTACAGTTAATCTTGGTTACATCAGTGAAGAACAGACTTTACTGTGCAAGTAGAACAACTATGTAAAGTGGTACGTAATGACACTGTCCCCGGATGGAGGATACGTCGGTTGTGTTTGATTGTGAGGTGTTATATTAATTGGATAACTATTCCATTACATAGTCCAGCGTGCCTTTTTAAGTGCCACATAACTAACCATTTTTAGGACTAGACAGATGTTCAAAACATAATGCTTTGCCAAAGTAGCAAGTGCAAAAACTAGCATTGGGTAAGTGCAATTCATTAAGGAAAAGATTTTATTGTAAATAAGTTTTATTTCTGCTGTTTTCATTGAATGCTGTGATTTTTTAAAACTGTCATCAAATGCCATGTAAATGTTGTAGTTGGAGCAACAGAATTCCTGTAAGTTAAAGAAATGTAAAAATTATCAGGATAAACAAAATATTTTTTCCAGTGTTATTTTTTAGTTGTGTACACGCTTATATGAGAACTGTAAGTTTTGAATTGTTGATATGTTAAGACACACAAACAGAACAGTATTTGTAAAACTTTTAACAGGTTAGGTTTCAACACTCTCTGGTCTTCTATGGCAGCTCGTTCCATGCTGTGAACTTTTTGGAAGGTTAAAGTGTTCACATTTGTAATGAGAGAGGTAATAAACTGTTCAAAGAAATCTAATGAAGGGTCGGGTAAACGACTTTGGCCGTTGTACCTCTTTGGTGTGCCTTCGGTTTTTGCATTGTAAATAGTGATTTTGTACATATTGTTCGTGCATTTCTATTTAGTTAGGCTCTTAATCATTGTGCATATGCCATTCTGGTTTTAATTTTGTGAAATTGTGGTAATTTTTATTTTTTGGACTATTTTGTTGGAAACTTAAAATATTTCTAATTCATTCCAGAACACCATTGTAGTTCTGATGGCTTAGGTGTGAAATGCAATTGTTTCCACTTCTAGTTCGGAACTGACTTCAGAGCTGTAGGCTGTAATTGTGTGTGTGCATGAATGCATGGTCATTGTTTGTGTGTGTGCATTGTTTTTTATTTTATTTTTCATATTTATATTGGTTGGAAATTGTGTAATTTTGATTTGCCACCTTCAAAAAATTTTTTTATTGCATAGTGGCAAGTTAACATCCTATGTGAAGTGAAACTGTTAGAGATATTTATTACCAATGAAATAAAATACTTTCTGTGTGTTTATACAAAGTAAGAAGACTTTCATTTCATTGTATTTTATTATATAATTGGACTGGTGATAATGATGAATGTTCTATTTCTTCTGTCTACATTTGCGTAATGTGGATGGACTTGAATATCCATTCGGTGAACCTCTTTACCTTAAAATACCTACTTGACTATGAGCTATGTATGGTAGGTATATACAGAATTTAACACAGTACCGGTATTATAAATTGTTGTAATTACATTAGTAAGTGTCTGGCACCTTTCAGTCCTATCAAAATGTCTACAAGAAGTTGCGGTATTCAGTTAATCATTTGTTGGTCACAGTGGTGATAACGTTGTGCTTCATTGCAGTGCTTAGATTTAGAATTAATAGTAGGTAGTTAGTGAGCAGTACTTAGTGTGTTCATTAAGTGTACAAGTTTTTGTTTATAATGCTGTCGATTTTATAGCCTGAAAGTATTTAATTGATTTTGTCAAGTTTGTAAAAGTGTTCTGTGTGATAAATCTTGTACTGGCAGATGTATACGAGCCTGCAAGAACTATTACAATGGCACTGTTCGACGAGATTACAGTTACTCCATGCCAACAAATGGCGGGGGGAGGGTGTTTCATATTTGGAGGACGGGCGTGTGCAGGAGGAGTAGGAAACAGCAATATCACTAATTTGATTGTTTAAAATTATTAATTGTGTCAAAATAAGCAGAAACCTGATACCATAGATGACAATTAAATATTTAGCCAGCCACTATGTTATTGTTCTTCAATTGATCACAAGACCCTCGCACAGCTCGGTGAATTGCAGTTGTGGTGTGAGGGGGGTGGGCCACAGCATAATTTTCTTGAACCAAATAAATTGTAAATTTTTAATTAAGGAAACCAGCAATCATTATTTTCAGATAGCTTTGTGACTACTCCTCGCCTTCATCTACGGACAGGTGCGATAACAGACTGCAGCAAAAGTTAACTGACAAGTATAGACTCAATATTAATATGAAATTTCTTTTTCCATTTGATTTTTTAAATATTATTATTTAGTTATAAAGTAATGTTTTTATAAATTATATAGACATTATAAAATTTAAATAATTATTCATAAATTTCTAAAAAAAAAAGTCATTTGTTGCTGTATTGGCATAAAAATAGCAATGATATTTTTACATAGCATATTAGGACATTGGCGGGAAAGGCCGCTAGGCTACTAATTACAATTAAAACAGAAAGAGTTGTGCACAAGTACTCACATGATGGTACTTGCAGATAGAAACACAACCACGTAGGACGAACACATTTCTCCGCGGACGTGCGGTCACAACGTTTCGCAGACTACATCTGCTTCATCAGGTGAGTGGAGGCACACTGAAGTCTATTGTCCAGCGGTGGTTGGTAATCAGTACACCTAGCGGCCAGAGGGCGAACTAAGGTGCGGCGGGAAGTTTGAAATGAGGGTTTGTTATCTGAGGTTAAGGCCAGATGGCTGTCTGGATTTTGTGATATATTGATGTGCCAGTTCCCAGCGTCTTAGTTCTGCTTTGTTTTTGTTATTCAACTGAGGTAGGGCCCTCACCACTCTGGTTGTATAACAGGAATCAACGTTGGAGTTATGAAGTGCTGCATGTGCAGCAACTGGCTTCTCATGTGGATCAACCTCCGGTCCAGCTATGGCTTTTTTGGTGTCAGCTCTGTGGCCATTCATCCTCTGAGAGTGTCGGTGGTTAGGCCGATATACTCTGCATTGCAGTGAGTGCACTGTAGCTGGTAGATGAGGTTTTCAGTTGCACAGTTGTAGCTTCCTGGTATGGGGTAGGTTTGGTTTGTCTGTCTGCTATTGAATGATGTGGAAGGTTGATTTATTGCACAGGAGCCGCAGCATGGTTTATTACAAGGGTGAGAACCCCTGGGGGTGATTCTATCATTTGATGTGGTAATGGCTGGCAGTTTGGGGCGAACCAGTTTGTTACGGAGGTTA
>PNEQ01041209.1:22266-36697 GCA_003012365.1 Medauroidea extradentata
TGGTTTAGTGAGCAAGTTTTGGGTGAGTGGTGAGGAGGTCAGGATTTTGTGCCCACAGTTCAGTATTGTTTTGAGTTTGTGCAGACCTTCGTGGTATGGGACAACCAGGGGGATTTCAGAATTGCCAAGCTTGGTTGAGTCGTCACTAGTTGTAGTGGCTCGCTGTATTTGTTCATGTACCAGTGATTTCGGGTAACCTTTGTTTATGAAGGCCTTGGCTATTTGTTCACACTGTTTGTTAAGGTCTGTTGGGGTGGAACACATGTTTGGCTCTAGTAGCGAGGCTGTATGGCAGGGATTTCTTAGCGTGGTATGGGTGGTAGCTGTCAAAGTGGAGGTACTGCAGGCTATTGGTTGGTTTGGTATGGACAGTTGTTTCAATTTTTCCATTGTGGAGAGTCAGTTCTACATCCAAAAATATTGCATGGGATTTTGAATAGTTCCAGGTGAATTTTAATGGGATGTGAGAGTTGAGGTTGTTGAGAAAAGTGAGAAGGCTGTCTTCGGTAGAGGTCCAGATCATGAAGATGTCGTCTATGAATAACATCCAACAGTGTGGATGGAAAGGGTTAGGCTCAGGAAATTGTGTTCAAGTTTGCCCATGAATAGATTGGCATAGGAAGAGGCCATGCGTGTGCCCATGGCAGTACCCTTGATTTTTGCAGGTAATGGTTGTTCTGGAATCTGAAGTTGTTATTATTTAAAGCGAGTCTGGCCAATTCAACTAAGAAAGCTGTGGAGGGTTTGCTGTTTAGGGGTCTCTGGTTCAAATAATGTTCTATGGCAGATAGTCCTGATGTGTGGATGATGTTGGTGTAGAGAGATGTTACATCAATGGTTACTAGGTAGGCATCATGGGATGGGATATTCAGGTTTCTTAGTCGTTCTAGGAAGTGGTTGGTGTCTCGGATGTACGAGGGAAGCAGCTGAACCCAAGGTTGGAGGTGAGCATCCACCAGTGCCGAGATCCTTTGTCGGGCTGCCACATCCCGACACAATGGGTCGTCCTGGGGGGTGGCCGTTGTTCTTTATGTATCTTGGGTAGTAGGTACAGAACAGGTGTAGTGGGGTTGTCTGGCATATGAAATGGGTAAGCTGTTTACGTACTAGTACTTACTGTAGTAAACTGAAAACAAATTTTCATGGCATTGTTAAAATGCATGATTCAAGGCTTATTCAACACCAGCAGAAGTGAAGACGACTTTACTGTTCTTGACAAAATTATGTTAAAACCATGACCTAAGTAGACTGGTGTTACGTGGCTGCAGGACATCTGTTAACAGACACAGTACATTGTGCACATTTTGATGAAGTCGCTGTCTCCATCTGAATGGTGTCACTTGATTTATGGAAAATATGTGTGGGAAATTTGAAATTACATTGTGTTAAGAACCAAACTGAGATTTCTCAGTAATAACAAATTGTTGGATCATTGTTATAACATGGGAACTGTGAAGTGACCAACCTACGCTTGGGGTATGCTTTTTCGATAAGTCAGCTGTGTGTTTTAGGGTTTTTTTTTCTTAGAGTCCGTGTTAATGTTTGTTTTGCATAAATAATGCTAGCCAGTGTTACTGACACTTAAGAATCAGGAGCTGGTCAGCCTAGGGTCAATTAAACATAGGGCAGTGATGATGCCTTTATTATTTTCAAAGGCCCCAGTGTGTTGCCTGGCCACCCTACTTTAAGCCGTTGCTTGTAGATGATTCAACTGCTAGTGTTTATACAGTTGTAATTCTGTAATATTTGTTTTGATGAGAGTGCCATGTTTGTTGTTTCGAGCCTAATAATCTTCTAAGGAAGTCATTTGGTTAAATAATTTAAATACTGTATTATAATTTTTGCTGAACAGCTATCACTTAGAAAACCCACTCTCTAAATGTAAAACCGCTATTGGGCCTGCCGAAACAGTACAGTAACAGAAAACTACGTCTGGATGCAGTTGCTAGTGATTAGTCTTTTCATTGTAATATTCTAATGTTAAATAATGTGTTCTTAAGCTTTGAGTTAGAATTATTCCGAGTTATGTTTTCAGACGGCACGTGAATTTAAAATAAATTTGTCTTGTGTAGACTTTTCTGTAACTGCATAAAAATTCAAGCAACTTTGGACTTTGGAAATTTTACGAAAAATTTATCCTTTAAAAGTTATTGCAGTTGGCAAGTTTTTGGTGTTTATTTTAAAGATGTGTAAATAAGTTCGGCCAGCCCGGCCATGGTGTCGCGGGGGCGACACCGATAGGGGTTCACAGAGGGTACTGCTAGAAGTACGGCCGGCAATGTCCAATGCCAAGACTTTGTTTAATATTTTGATATTGTATAAATTATTCAGTGAAATAATAAAATGCGTCTTTATGCTCAGCAAAATTTTGCAAATTTTTCAGTAATTTTAGTTTGTTTATTTTGTATCCAGACCGGTTATTTGATCTCACTAGAATGTTATAGAACACTTTACCGGTAGGTAGGCCATCATGGTATCTGGGGTTGCGGTTGCAGTGGCTGGTCACTTTGTTCTTGACTGTCGAGGAAGCCGGATGCATGTCTCTTTACGCCGAGGGGTGCGAACGAAAGCCATGGGGCCACGATGGAAGTGGGTAAAAAGTACTTGCTAGTATTCTTCTTTATTAACTAATCTTCATTCTTTTGATGTAAACTTACAGCAGTATCAACCACGTGGCTGGCCCAGTATCTGTTACTGAGGATGTGATATAGTTTAACATGTGCTATTTTTCTTTCGAGTTTGGCTTCGTTTTTGTTCAGTTATTTTTCAGTTACGTTTTAATTTTATGTAAAAGAGAAGTGTATTTACCGATGTAAGCGTGGTTGCGAGAGTCTTTAAAATATAATAAATATGGGCTGTTGTTTGAACCACGTGTTTGACTACAGTTCTGTATGGGTCCACCCTTCGATACCATTATACCCTGAGATAAGAGTAGCTCACCGCTGAGACCGGAGCATCTATGAGAACTGATCAGTTTACGTTTTTTTGGACATTGTAATAGAACTCGTGGGCAGCAAGTTGTGTGGGAGCCTAGCACTGAGCAACCAGGGACAGTGCCACCACCGAACGTATATTAATTTAGAAGTGTATACAACTTACACACAGTATATTATGTCCCATCAAATGAAATGTAAACAATGCTTTGCCTCAAGTTTTCCTGAAAACATTGGTTTTTGGTGTAAATAATAACTGCCCTATTCGCTCATTCAGCTGCACGGGTCATGTGAGATTTTGAATGAGGCTCTAATGAGCACTAGCAAAGCTCAAATTATTTTATTGTTATCTGCCACACACATGCTTTTCTGGAACTTGCACGTCGTGAACAAGAGATGGTTATTACAACTTCTGGAGCATCATTTCATTCTTAAAACTTCAACTGCTGCATGTGAGCAACTTGCTTTCATAGTCTCAACAAGAAGACTATTACACTGCTGGTGAAGAAGAATTTGTTGAAATTATTCAAATAATGTGTTTTTGGATATTCTATAGCAAAAATTTGTTTACAAAATAAAATTAACTCTGTACTGTTCACTTAATACTGCAATATTGACATGTCGCATAAACAAATTCTCACATTTTTGAGTCACTTCTTAAAATTTTGATACAAGATCACCTTTTAACTGAATTAATAGTGTTCATGCAAAAGTGTGATTGCTATAGTTTTGCTGGCCCGTTCAGCTGTCTCTGACTGTGAGCTGTGTGGGGCTAGAGTAGGTTTGTCGAACTGGTTGTCTGCAAGCTGTGTAAGACATGCGAGGGATTTTTTGTGACCCTTCTCGCCTCCGAACAATCATTAAAGTCCAAAAATTATAACTCTTTGAATAAGAGGTTTAGAATGCTGGTGACAAACAGTATGTCACGTACCACATGATACTCCTTACGAGTGAATAAAATCTGCGGTCTAAGCTAGTTTGATGTGTGTGATATAGAGGAATGGTACCTTGCAGCCGGAAGGTGAAGAATAAAAATTTTTTCACTTCAGCAACTATATTAATTTTTATTTGCATTATGTACAATGTACTGAGTTCAGAGTTGTCCTTTTAAGTTTCTGGCTGTAGAAGCATAAAGAGCACAGACTCTGGTTTTAGAGAAATTTAAATAATTTGTACCTAAATATTTTAATGATACACCAGATCATAACTGGAATAGTAATGTATTTATTGTTTACAGTAACTATTGTTTTCTGTTAACAGTTCAGTGGAATACAGTATTAACATTCCAATATCTGAACACCAGTGGTCTTTTAAAAATTGTGTTAACAAGCTTAAAAAGTGTGGACTTCATGGTAACTGTTATTTTTAGCGATTAAATTTAATTTTGATGGTTATAAATAATTTTCCAAACACTTTTATCTAGAAAGTGTGTGTTACACATCACGAAACTTATGCGCTGCTCTATACTCTCTTCACCTCGCCCCTCACCAGCTTTTAAGACCTAGATGTTGAGTGCTGACCAAAGTCTCTTCATCACTTCTGTACTGTACTGATTAGACTAATAGTTTTGTGTACAAATGGCAAACTATTTGTGGTGTTTAACAGCTAATATAGTTTTTGAAAATGCAATTCTTGACACAATTGATAATAAGTTATTAATGTTTATAAATAAAAACTTGTTTGGTAATAACAGTCTGCACATTTCTTTACACAATTTTATTGTAGAGACAGAGTTCAACGTTAAATACTTATATATTTTCCTCCACAGTGCATTTTCGACATGTTGAAACTCCTGCTGCCATCTTATATTTGTCATTCCGTTCTGTTAACTACATAGAAACAACTGCTGCCATCTTGGGTTTTTTCATTTAAACACAGTGAACAATTTGTAAACTGTATTTACTCCTATTTCTGGATTTAGTATTTTTATAATGTAAGTAGAGTTTTGTTGTTGCACATGTGTTGAGAAATTAATATTTTTAATATAGTGATTTTCTGTGATGTTATTTCTTTGAAGAGAAGAGTCAAAATCTGGCCTTTGTAACTGAGGCAGACTTAACCTAAGCAGTATGCTTGAAAATAGCAGAAAAAGGCATTGCATTTATTGTGGCTGAAAATGGTTGCAGTTATTTCTCAAACTGTACTGCTGCACACAGTGTGTTTGTTTTATAAATATACGTTGCTACCCTTTCCTCCCGCACGACGCGATGGCAAGACGGCCGGCCCGAACGCCCCTTCCCATCTCCCGGCCGGCCGGTCGGCGGCCCGCCCACTTCTTTCCCTCCACCGGCCAACCACTCCAATAAGGCAGTTTGCTCACCCCTTTTTCATCATGTGTGCGCTGTAACTTTTTTTGCCTCTGATTACTCGTGCCCTTGGATATGGTAGTCTTTGTGCCTGTGATATTACAACTATACGTCGTGTTAATTTAAGCTTTATTACGTTTTCTGTTTCGTTAACTAAATGCTATTATATATGATTACCATCATGTCGTTTAGTGATATATACACAGTAATGTTTATATATGATTATTCTTTTAACTAGTGAAAGCAGGACAGTTCATACTGATTGACACTACTGAACATCGGGTGCATGCCTCAGATATGCGTGGCATTAGGCAGGGCAGGTGCGATACTTAACAGTGCGTCTGGTGTAAGTCACTAGCCCACACGTGCGCTAGCGCCTACACACTTGTGCTAGCGCCCACACACATGCACTAGTGCCTACACACGTGGGCTAGCACCTACACACGTGGGCTAGCACCTACACACGTGGGCTAGCACCTACACACGTGGGCTAGCACCTACACACGTGGGCTAGCACCTACACACGTGGGCTAGCACCTACACACGTGGGCTAGCACCTACACACGTGGGCTAGCGCCTACACACGTGGGCTAGCGCCTACACACGTGGGCTAGCGCCTACACACGTGCGCCAGCGCCCACACACGTGCGCCAGCGCCCACACACGTGCGCCAGCGCCCACACACACGCAATTGAATCTGCTCGACCGTAAATAACAGCTGTGGATGTACTTATATACTTCAGTGAAAAGAAAATGTGAAACAGCATTGTGTAGGCTTCAAGTTGTTCTGTGAATGCGTTATCCAAGTTTATTAACAATGATCCATCTTGATGTTTGTAATTGTTTACTGTTGGTAAACAAAATGAAACTGAGTATCCAATTTCTGTCCATGCACAGTGGTGAAGTGTGTAAATAACTCGTGCAGAGAGAAGAATCATTACACAAGAAGATTATTTTCGCACGGCCGGCACAGTTAGAGAAGTGAAAATACTGCAAAACAAAGGGAGTAGTGTTATCATCACATCCCATCTGCTGAGCGAGCGAGCCAGGAGCTGTGACTAGGTAGTGGTCAAAAGTGGCACAAGTGACAGGTTAGACATGTCTTGCATGTTGTTTTTGAACTAACCAGTTTTCCAGATAGGTCCTTGCACACACAAATTATAATACACGTGTGTGTGTTTGTGTGTGGGGGGTGGGTGGGGTCGCTCGCTGCCAAGACAAGGTCCCAGGTGGCAAACAGCTTTATCAAATTGTATGTTTTGCCAACTAGAATTTCCGTTGCCTTCAAAGTTTGTGCCTAACATGTCGAAGAAAAGTCTTGGGTGTCAACCATGACGTACATTTATCCTTTTGAAATATTTTTAGTACAGTATTTATATCAACAACATTGTGATGGTACCTTGTGAATAGTTTCGAACCGCCGACATTGCTGGGCGGTATTCTTGCAAATAACTTCCAAAAACTGTCGTTGCGGGCACGAGAATTTATATTGCAGGCAACGTTTTTGCTCAATTTCGAGCCATAGAAAGTTCATATATTCGCTTCCAGTACATCTGTTTATTCAAAATAATTCACTCTACTGAAAAATATTACAATTTCAATAAACTTAGTTGCGGCATTCTCGAAAATCCCAAAATGGATGCTGCAGGTACAAGAATTTATCGGCAACGTTTACGATTTTTACTGAACTAAACAAAGGTTGTATTTCCACTTCAAATGGCATACTTTATAAAATAACGCGTTTGCTTCTCAAAATAAATGTGTATAATTTTATAAAAACACGTAATTTTTGCGCCAAAAATGAGTGAACTCCAATTCAATGATAAAAAACTGTAAATGTCGACATTTTATTGATTGGGGATAGTCGAAAATTTGTCAAAATTCTAATAATGACCCCTCCGAAATAACGATGAAGGGTCATTAAATCGGGAGTTGACTATTTTATTATAATCTAAAATGATAAGAAATAGTGAAATTTCGTGAATTCAATGACCTGCATGTTAGAATCAAATATCCTATGCATATTCAAGCCCTGTCGATTCGTTCATTGTCTGCTACTCCATGGAACAGCAGACAATGAACAAGTATACAGAGCCTGAGTATGCATAGGATATTTGATTCTTACATGCAGGTTATTGAATTTGTGAAATTTCACCATCTCTAAAAATGATTATATTTTGGTTACTTTTCAATATGGGTTTTGCTAAAATTGTCGGCAAATTGTATTAATAGAAATTAGTAATTCCCTGTTAAAGCTTGAGGTGTGAGAACGACAGAGCTACCGAGCAAAATTTTTACACTTTTCAAGAAAACTTGTTATAATTTAGTACAAGACAGGCCTATAAAGACATGTAAGATATTGGTTCCATATTTGGTTGCAACCAATAGAATAGCAAACTATTTCTAATTGTTCTTATACATTTTGAATTTCCTTCTTTCACTTAGTAAGAAAACTATTATTTATTATAAATGTATAAAATTTGTATGAAAATTAAACCATTAATACTTGGAGCTGTTTACATACATTACAGTTTAAGATTTTGTGCTGATTGTGAAAAAGCGTAATGTTTTTTAAATTAATTCCTGCAACTGCCGCAGGGCAGCACCACTGGCAGGTGATGCCAGTAGCTTGTGCGTGAAGGCAGCTTTGTCGTTGGCAAGATTGATTGAGTGGAGGACGTGCGGTATGCTAGAGAAGGTGTGGGGAGAACCAATGTGGTTCTGTTGGTGAAGTGCCGGAAGTGCAGCATTTTTTAGGCCTTATGTATGTTGATTGTGAAGTGAGTGTTTGTCTTTTTTCAACACTTGAAGTTAGGGCTACAAAACTGTCTGCAAATTTCTCTGTCATCACCGGTCGTCTATTTGAACATGTAAAAAACTTTTGTGGTTCGCTCAGAAGGATGCTCCTACCAGTAAAATTTCGGACCTGTATTAAGTCTTAAATGTTACCACTTCAGTCAATAAACACCAAAATGTTCTAGAGTTCCGCAGTTTTTCATTCCTCGCTGTTGGAACCCTTGCTGTTTGTGTTTTATCTATAGATGCTGAGCTAGCCTGGATGTGTGGCTATGAGGGGGGGACGTGCTACAGTAAGTCCTCGAAATACATCTGTGTTAGGTTCGTGAAAACAGCTACACAAATAGAAAAAACTACCCACAGTCAACAACTAAACATTTTTGGAAGTTATGTATGTCAAACTCGGTGTGCACGATTGGCTTAACAACGTTATTCGGAATCAGCAATTATTTTAGTTTAAAAAATGGATACTTGAACATTAGCGACGGTAATACAAATCAATGTATAAAAGTAAAATATTCAAATTAATTTCAAAAATGGTTGAAGCTGTTTATTAACATTCTATTTAAGGTACTATTTGATTTAATTAATATGACAGTGCTTTCTCAACACTTGAGTATCGCTAAAACTACTATGTGGTGGTTTATCTTAATCTCATTCAGACAGTAAAATATCTTAAAAATTTAGAGTAATATGGCCATTAATGTTTAAATACGAATATGCTCCAGAAAACATTTTAACTGGTGTGTGTAGGGTTATGAAAGTTTTAAAAACTGCATTTGCTTTATGTTTAATTTTTAAATTTTCTACGTAGAATTTTCTTTCTTATTCTGATTTCATTGTTTTGTTCTTCAGGACGTCATGTATGTCATAATATAGTGATAAATGTTACCATGTGGATCCAGTTATGTAACATTTTCCTTTTTTTCCCTCCTTTTCATTTCAAATTTACAGGCAGCTACAAAAAATTTATTCGCGCACGCAGTGTCTTATACAAGTATGTACATATAAATAAAATACTAGTTTGTATTACATAGGGAGTGTGACAGTGATGCAAGCATGTGAAATAATAGGTATATCATCTGAACTTATGCGAGGGGGGGGGGAGTACGGTAAGTGTACCAACTAAGTTTTCGTCTGTAAAATGTGCTGCATGCTAAAAAATAACTTCAAACGTTAACATTACGCCTCTAATGAAAAATTAACTGATCAAAGTTACTCAAGAAAATTTCTCTTAAATTTTTTTTCTGTCTAGATTTTTTAGTCTTTGTTTTCTAAATTTCTCAGTTTTTTGTTTTTTTTACTAGAATTTGTCAAATGTTCAATAACATTCTTTGGAGGGTGGCTGTTTAATAGGACATAAAGCTCATTATATTTTCATAGGACTTGTGCCCTTCTTAATACTACCCATAACCCACAAAAGATACATCATACTTAAGTTAGTGCATATAGAATGGTTAATCCGTTGACACACACAGATAAAAAGTGTGGTAAATAATCAGAAAACTTAACATCATAAGATAGTGAATAGTGTAAATTATTCATAGTTTAATAACACAGTAAACCAAAATAAAACTTCACAAAACACATTAAAACCATTTAAAACCCAAAGGACAGCCACTTATCTTTTAGGTGATAAAAATACACATGAAACATACAAAACAGCGTCAAGGTATGTGCTGTCAACTTTTATATTATAATTATTGCAGTGATGATATGTGTGGAAATCTTGCATTGCTTTCCTGCTGTTGTACAGTATCAACACATTAATTATATAGAGCCCAATATGTTAAATCAGTATGACTAGTCCATGCCATAGTAAAGTCCTCTTGGCAAGAGTTTTTTGTTTCGAAGCCTACCTGTTGCATGGACACATCTGGACCCACCCAGTAACTTGTATAAAATTCTTACCTACAGACATATTGTTTTTTCTGTGTTTTTTTGTATGTCTCTGTAGTAGTAATGTATTTTTTATTTGCAGGAGTATATATATTTAAATTACTGCACTGTATTCTGTAAAAATCCTAATTGAAAGAGTATTCTGTTTTGAGTGGTTGCTCATATGGTTAGATGTGGTTTCTTTTTTTAATTTCAGACCTCTGGACCCGGTACCTAAACATTTAGTTGGGTATGTGAACCTTTTTGTTATTTATGATGGGTTTGGGTTGTTACATTGGAAGGCCACAATTTGATAATGTTGAAAACTAATTTTTCTTTTCATTACAGTTCCATCTATTAATGAGTTATATTGTGATGACTCTTTATTTAAGATGTTAATGGAACATTTCCGGCAACTAAGCTCATTTAAGACCTTAATCATTAACTATTTTGTTGGCTTAGCATTCTCATATTGTGACCTACTGTAGTATTGCCTCCAGCTGTAAGTTTGTAATTTATGTTAAGTGCAATGAAGAAATTGCATGTTTCCATTACTGTTTATTTTGAATTGTTTAAATGGGCATACTGATCATTGATTTACGGGAAGTTTTAGTTCATGGTCTGTGCATGTATGTGTATCCTTTGCCTTGAAAACATTTTCATTTTTTCAGAGAAGATAAAATTAATTTTCAGCATGTACAGTATTATGAATCTTAAGAAATATGTCAGTGTGCACTGAAATTTAAGTGTGACCCTTCCCCATTATGTTTAAACAATTTTGATTAATTCAGCCAGTTTTAGAAAATCATTTACATGTGTACTCACTAATTTGTGAAATGACTTAATCTTATCACTAGCTCACATTTAATTATCTTTTCATATTTCTGTGTTGTACATTAAATACAGTATTTAATAATGACTTGTTTTCAAATTGTCTTGCGTACAATTCTGGGAATTCTTTAGGTCTAGTCATAATACAGTGAAACCCTGTTAAAGATTTTTGGGTTGGGACAGAAAAAAAAATTGCTTTTTAACCAGAAGAACTTCTTAAAAGGCTCCAGTTATACATGTTGATTTAAACTTGGTGCAAAATTATTTACTTATTAAGCAGGAAACTTCTGGAAACTTCTTAAGAGGGTTTTACTGTTATTATTGTAGCATACCTATTAATGAAATATTTTACTGCAAATATAAAAAGTTTGGGTACTTGATCTTCCACCTATGATCTTTGAACTACAGTATGTGTTTTCATTAGATACCTCACCAAAGTTTAGTCACTACATCTCAATTCAGGCTGATAGTATCGGTAACCTTTTCTAAAATATCACATTAGGTACCGAACAAAAATTGTTAATGTTCCTGGCACTTAAATTTAGGCTAAATTAGGTAAAATAAAAAAATGTAAAAAGTACAGTAGGTTGTGATTTTAAGAGAACCAGTGATTTTACGAACAGAACTGTAATAGATGACTATTTTTTACACAACCAGGCTCTGGAACTGGCGAATGTATTTGTGTTGTGTACATGAGAAAAATATAGAAAGAGACGACAAGCAAAGTTTTATTGTAATATGCATTGAAAACTGTTACCTTAATCTTGGTGGTAAAGTATGAGTTACCGTTATTGGAACTGGCAAGCAGCAAAATGATAAACATCACAAATTTCAGAGCGTTGTTTAAAACTTTTCTGCTGCTTGTTTTACGAAAAATATTAACAGTACTTAATTACGACACATTTTTTAAGAACACTTTATTAAGTGTATCACACAATAAATAGATATTTAATTTGACGACATTTAGGCTTTGCCAGCTCATGTTTCAAAACTATACAGTACTTTGTCTTCAGTGTTGATATGGTGGAATATTTCCCTCTTGGTCTTACATCTGGCATTTCTAGCTACACAGCAGTTTGCTCAGAGGTAGATCAGGAGGAATTATTATATCTTTATGTTGGCGCTGTTCTGTATTTAATATGGCTAGCCTAAACTGTTAAACTGAATATTACTGTGTACACATTTACAACTGTTAAATATTCTCATAACCATCTGGAAGCGAAACCTTGTAGCAGAGTTGTCATCCACAGTGTTTTCTGTTTAGAAAGAATAGATGAAATGGAGTGGATTAAAGATACATCTTAATATATAAAATGAAGTGCCTTGACACACACACTCACACACTCACTCACTCATCAGTCATCAATGCACGGCCCAAAGTACTGGACCGAGAACCATGAAATTTTGAGGGAAGCTTTCACTTGCCCCATAGGCACCCACTAAGAAAGGATTTTTCGAAATTCGATAATTAAGAGGGTGAAAAGGGGTGAAATGTGTTTTAAAAGAATCCTTGATATCTCATTAACTGGGAATGCAATAAGTTTTTTAACTTTATAATATTGCCCAAAGAAATGCATATTCGCAAATTTTTCGATTTTGCGAAATTCGAAAATTAAGGGGATGAAAAGCCGTAAAATGTGTTTTTCATTAATCCGTGATTTCTCCTAAACCATTTCAGATAGCAAGGTGATTGTTTTAAAAAATGATGCTTAAGTAAATATCTAAAAATATTTTTAAAATTTTTCGAAATTCTTCCTTGAAAGTTCTTAAAAAAAAGAAGACATGTTTTTAATATAAATCCCACTTGTCTCCTAACCCAGTGGAAATATTGAAATGGTTTTCGCTTTAAAATAAATCTTACGTAATTATTAAAAAAAAAAAAGTAATTTCAGGATTTATCAAAATTTGTTCTCAAAAGCTGTTAAAAAAAAAAAAAAAAAAAAAAATTGTGATTTAAAATAATTATCTGTACTGCTAATACCCGTTGGGGTATTGAGATGATTTTTTGATAAGAATGAAGCTTATGCAAATATCTACAAATCAAATTCAGGTTTTTATGATATTCAAAAATTAAGTAGGTGAAAAAGAGAATGATCACGGAGAAATAATTCAACAGTCGTTTCTTTTTGCTAACCTACTCATAAATAAAACCTCTTTGGACTGTAGCCACTACATACGAAAGAATTATCATGGCATGCCTTCAACATTCACTCAGGTACTGTGTGAAAGCGGTGGGGTTACGGGTTCATATCCCTTGCAAGACTTAGCTATGGGAATTAATATGACATCATATGAGCATATTGCGCGCACTCTTTACACTGAGCTAAGACAGTTAATTATAGTTCACTGTCATTGAGTACGCTAGCTGTTAAATGCCTTCATCACATATTTTATCTAGAGTAACTGTTTACATTACGTAATTTCACGCGGGCACGCCGCAGCCGGCAGGCTAGTAGTTGATAAAGGGAAGGACATTACATATGCTTAGAAACAGCTAATCTTTTCTTATCCACCACGTTAACATTTGCAGTCTGATAATGTGTGTATTTGAATAATATGCATAATAGTTGGAGGCTAGTATGTCTTTGCATTGAGCACTTTTGAGGCTCTTGTTACTTTCTTCCTTTCAGCATCTGTGTTTCTTTTCACCTGGTGGTAATATGAACATAGCAGTGTAAGTAATAAACTGTATAAATGTTTGTCACCTTTAACAGCCGTTTGAGGCCAAAATATTTTTTTCCCCCCTGCTAATGGTAGCTACAGTATATTGAGACAAGGCAGTCTTCAAAAGTGCTCATTTAACTGTGAACAATGTATACTTGCCAACATATTATAAAAATAAATTGTTTTTATATATTAAGGTTGGGTTTGTTTGTAGTATTATAACCATTACAGTTTCATAACAAAGTATATGTGATTCTTTCATATGTTGTTGTGAGGCTAAATAGTAATTCAAAGTAGTAATATTTGATTGTATCTTATGAAAAATGTTTTTGCAGTGGCACAGTAAATGACGATCAGGTGAAGCCTCGTTCGTTGAGATTCACGTGGAGTATGAAAACTACGTCTTCACGGGATCCCAACGAAATTATGTCCGAAATCAGAAAGGTAACATTCTTTCTCTCATTTGTACTATAAAGCAGTCAGAGTGGTATGTTATTTAGGTGCTATTAAAGCAGCACTCGGTTATGATCATCTTTTGTGTGGTTGTGAAGAGGGGGAAAAAAAACATAATGCACAAATTAATTAAAATCATTAGGTGGGTATTACAGCGAAGAAAGGAAGGTAACATCTGCAAATAAAAAGTGAAAAAGGGTTGTTTTTTGACATTGCAGTGTTTTCGGTTAAATCATGGACAGTTACAAATTTTGGGCCCTTGTGTGCTTAAGAAAGCAGGGACTTCTTCTAATTTTGGATATAGGTTACTTTAGACTGTTAATTGAAAGTCAGCACTTAAATGTTATTTTAACTGTAAATATGTACAAAAATCTCTCGGTTTAATGACTCTCATGGGACTGAAAAAAATTTTCCTTAAATTAAAGGAGTTTTTGAACCGAATGACAAAAGTATGTTGGGACTGCAGATAGGACCAAAAAATATACGTAGTTGTTAAAAGTGAAAGAATAGTTAAACCGGAAGACCTTAAGGGCGTTCAAGTGGGGAAAAATTCATAATTTCATATTTGTG
>PNEQ01041209.1:36797-51205 GCA_003012365.1 Medauroidea extradentata
ATCTAGTTTTCCCGTAATGCCACTTCAAAGTCAAAATTTGCATATTTTTACTTCATACAAAACTTGAAAACCAGTAAATATAATGAAATGGAAAAAATCTCATCAAAACTACACGTCACCGTCTACGGCTTGAAGCATATACAAACACATTATAAAATATTTCTGTGTTTAAAATAAATTTCTAAAAGTACAAAAAAAATTTAAATTTTGAAATTTTTTATTTAACATAAACATTTTTGAAACGGGTTTTAAATGCTACAGGCCATAGACAGTAACGCGTAGTTTTGATATGATTTTTTTCATTTCATTATGTTAACTGGTTTTCAAGTTTTGTATGAAGTAAAAATACGCAAATTTTAACTTTGAAGTGCCATTACGGGAAAACTAGATGAGCTAATTTTTTCCGTTAGAGGTATATGTACTCTCAAGTAATGTGTACAAAACTAACACTATTTCATACAAATATAAAATTATGTTTTTTCCCCACTTGAACAACCTTAAACTGAGAGATCACTGTATTACATTAAGATGGCACAGCAGAAACACCTTCATAATTGGAGGTACCCAGGTTTGATACTTGGCTTCAGTCATTTTAATTTTAGATTTTCATGGTTTTGTGAAGCAAATGCATTTGAATGCATTAATTAAATTCTATACGTTCATAAACGTAATGAGAGTTCCTTAAAGCAAAATTTATATTTCTATTGTGATCTATAAAAATCAAGTTTTATAGAATGTGGTGGAGATCTTGTGTCTGTAATATGTGTATGCACTTTCATCTGTAATAGATGTAAAAATTGATGTTTGCTTGTCTTTTGTGCGTTCCTATACTATTCATCCAATTACTATGAAACTTTGGTGAGTTGTGTATGTGCACTCTGGAAGGTTTTGGCAAACAGAAAAAAAAATTATGGTGTGGGGAGGGGGGTAAAATGAGATGGACTGTTAGGGTCCCCAAAGATATAGAGTAGTAAAGGAAAAAAACTTTTCCATGTGTGCGCGCGTCGATTAACGTTGATGCCAAAAAAAAATTTTTTTCTTAAAATTGAAAAGGGCAGTGCAATGCATGACCGGCACAACTGGTGTAATTGTAGTATTGTAGTAGAATCTGATTTTACGATAGTCTGTTATTGAGACTATAGTTATAAAATTGTTGTTGTAAAATCAAAAATAAAATTTTTTTATATTTAATTTTTTCCCCCTTCACCTTGTCCTTCATGGTAGTGTCACAATCTCTAGTACAGTACAGCTTTGCTGTGAGTGGAGTAACAACCTATGTTCACAACTTTAGACTTTTTATCTTGTTGTTTTATGGAACTCTAGAATATTGCCATAAAATTGTTGTAGTCGTTGGATCCGTGGTCACAAAATCTGTGTTTTTACTGTATTTATTTTGTAGATAATTAACAATATTAAAGCTGATTAAATGTCAGAAAATTTAACTACAGTGGAATTATGTTATTACGAGAACTCAGAACAGCATAAAAAATGTTGTGTAACTACGAGTTGTAATAACAGAATGTTTGCGTAACTAACAATTCTGTAGGTTATTGAAATCTACTGAAACATGAGCTGGGAATAACAACAATACTGTTTACCTTGGTTAATCTCTCTGCTATTATAAAGCAGACTACCAAAAATGATAGGACTGTGTTAATTAGGCATAGTATTCAATAATTTATTTATTCCATAGTGTTCATTAGTTTAGGTCATCGTTTTCACTGCAAAACATAAGGAAAACAAAACAAAATGCCAGTTTTGCGAGGCTGCGACAAAAACAAACAGCACTGCTAGCTCACTTGTAATTGACAGACACGAACAACACTCAATCTGCAATACGTCTATTGATTGGATAAGAAAAGAGGAGAAACTGTTTTACCTTTCCAATGCTGACACTGTGTTGTGTAGCATTGGAGAAACAATTATGATTTTCAGTACATGATCCCAACTCATACAGTGTTATCAGATTCGTACAAAATTTTCGCCAAAATAAAATACTTATGTTTACAGTGTATGTTGATACATTAAAAATCGAAACACGAAAGTATAAACACAGCAATAGAAGTTTATATGAAGTTACTAGGGTTACCCTGGGTGGTGTAAAATTTCAACCTGATGCATTCAAAAAGTGATCTGAACAAAGTTTGTTTTCGTGTGTTGCGGTGATGGAACAAACTTAGCCACGTGTTCAAGAAACACCGCTCCAGCAGGTAAAAATTTCGTAAATGCTATGTTTAAATAAAAACTGCAGCGTCAAAAATGTTCACAAATTATGACAAATGTTTTTGAGGTTAGCTTGTACGTAACTGAATCAAAAGTAAAATAAGAATCAAAACTGTAACATAACTCCTTGAAATTTAACATTAACTATAAAAATTGAATAAAATGACAAGGTTGAGGTACTCGCAGGCTGGTACTTCTTGGTAGTTACACACACACATAAAAATATGAAAACTATGAAAACACCACCGTGCTATATGCCACAGAGTAAAAAAGTAGTTACTTATTTCTGTGCCTTGGTCAGGTTAACGGCTGTACTGCAAGCTGGCATACATTGTTGATCTGCAGCTTTCCCTGAAAATTAACACTTTTATGTACATATATTCCATTATACAACTTTCTGTATTTTAGCATCTGCTCTTGATATACAGGTGGACTATTTCTAAGACATTAGTGCCAAGTGCCATCACAGACGTATTTAACTCTATTTTAAGTAAATATTACAAACAATTTTTACAAACTATTGTGGACACTCGCCATTGTGATAAGTCTTCCCAGAAATCTTAGAATGAGACAAAGTTTTTTTTAATTCTTAGTCTCATTCTAAGATTTCTGGGACAACATATATCGCAATAGCATACGTCCACAATAGTACAGTTTGTCATTCTGTCCCACTCAACATTTAGAGACATTTAACAATTCTTATACAACGGATGTGTAGTATTAAAAAATATGTATCTCGCCATATTGCTTTATTTGTGTACATAATTGTGTGGTAATAACGGAAACATTTCTAGTTTTTTTCCCTACAGTTTGTTTCTAAAAGTATCAACTTCCCGTGCAGTGCCAATACCAGATGTCTAGCACTTTGTGCTAATAGAGCAGTTACAGCACCCAATTTCATCCGTATTCTTTTTTTTTTGTCAGTCTGTCAAACATTATAACATTCCTGCTGTACTTACCTTCACTGTAAGCACTTGATGTAGACATGCCAATATTTTCAGCTCCAAGTACTCTTATTTAAGAGCTAAGGCTGGATGCTGTTGGGAAAAACTTTTTAAAAAATAGATTTTTCTCTTACCAACTCCTCATGTGTTTCCCTCGAGCATGTATTATTATGGCACTGACTCCCAGATCAGGTCCGTGGCAAACTATCGCATAACTTTAAAAGATATGTATGTGAGCTGCTTCATTAGGTTGCATGTAAGATGCCACACAGAATTTTGAGGACAAGCTGCCATTGATACACAGTGCTGAGGATAACAGACAAGTATTTTGAAATGGAAAACAGGGTGTTGCAACAGATGAGACAAACTTTGATTCTGATGCAGTGTGTAGGTCAGCAAGTCACTGAAGATTAACCCACGTACATTCCAGGTCTAAAAGTATGGATTCAATTATTATAACACTGTCTGCTGGAGGAAGATATGGTATAATTAAGTTTATGGGAAAAATATCTACTTATTCTTCATAACTACGATTAGTACCATAGTTAGAACTAGGCAAAATAAATAAAGATAATTGGTTATAAAAACAACTAACCAACGAACAAAATTGTGCATACTATCTGTTATTGTTAAAAATTTGTTGCTGATAAAATTTGTCCATGGTGTGTTACACTGTCGTATGTTTGAATGTAAATTTCCACATTTGCTTTTATAAAAAAAATAATTAGACTTTGCCCGTTATTTGGTCAGTAGACTTAGATGTTAAACATTCTGACAGTATATAGCTAATTAGAGAAAATATTTTAGAATGACTCTGTAAAGTGCTTTTGTTTGGAAGTCAAGCTTTGTTTAGAAAACTCGTTACAAAAATCAGTGATGTAAATTGTAATATGAACTACAGAAGAGGTTTGTGAAACTTGAATAAGTATTTTGTAAATGTAATAATTACAAGAACTGTACAGTTGATGTGTGATAGACCTGATTCACATAATTTATCAATAAGCAACGTATGACTCAGCAATAATGCAAATAAGTTACAGTTCTCAATAATTAGACATTGGAAACTTATTAATACAAATCACGAGAGACCTACATTTTTGCAGTTTGTAATAATGAGGTTAGTAAAGTATTAACAGCAGTCCAATATAAAAACTTTTATATCCCTACCATGACTTCTTTTAGTTACTAAAGTTGATTTTAGATTGTTTTATGTATAGGAGAACGTTTTATTGAACATTTATGTTAGTATTTTTAATTTTATTCCAAGGGGGGAAAAAACTAATTTGTATTAGCAGGGTTTTTACTAACAAGGTTTCACTGGATTCTAGTTTATCTTAAGTATTCTTAAATTTGCTTATTGGTTTGCCCATTCTTAACACCAAAAAATGTACCAAATGTTTCTTTAAATTATCTTAAATAGGTAACAGAAATGTGCCAAATATTTCTCCAAATTATCTGAAATAGGTAATGATGCATTAAAATATGTTTTTCCAAAGTAATGTGGCAATCTGAAACTGGAGAAAATACTATGCTATTTTAATTGCATTTAAATAAAGAACATTTAAATTAGTACTTATTTAATATGGAATAAAACTCTAAATTACATTTCAACACTGTATTGCCATGGCCCTAAATACAAAATGTTATTGCAGTCATTACTGTTTCACTTCTTCACCAGATGTCTGACACTTTGCACAGCAATGTGAATATAACTCGATGTTGGGGTGAGGGGGAATGTTTCATGTATATGTGAACTAAAGTTTTAGTAATGTGTATATAAATTATAATAACAATAATTTCTATTTTCTGTAGGTTTTGGATGCCAACAATTGTGATTATGAACAGCGAGAAAGATTTCTGCTGTTGTGTGTCCATGGTGATCCAAACACGGACTCATTAGTTCAATGGGAAATAGAAGTTTGTAAGTTGCCACGACTCTCGCTAAATGGCGTCCGCTTTAAACGGATTTCCGGTACTTCAATCGGATTCAAGAACATTGCTTCGAAGATAGCAAATGAATTGAAACTGTGACTACCCGTGCTGGAGGGGGCATGCAGTGAAGACGAGGGGAGTGGGCCCCCTCCAACCCTGGCACCATCACGGGGCTGACGATGGAAGCTCGGCCCCAGGCGGCCGTGGAGGTTCCGACGGTGATACAGTAGCGGGGAGCAATGATAGTTGGGACGAATATTTGCGGGAATGCGTCGGCAGTCCCACAGAAACTTGAATGTGCAGTGAACTGTTGGGTCTCATGAATGTCCACAATGTCTTTTGATGGTTTCTGCTGTGATCCATTAGAAATCGTTTTCTTCCAGCAAGCTTTAACTCACTTCCACATTTCTCTCCCACAGTTACGTGAGCATTGTTCCTAGTTCTCACATACACTGTTGTTTCCGAAACCATTATTTTTATTTGTAAGTCTGTGTTCACCGCACTATATTTGACCATTATGATTTACTGATCTAGAAAAATTTATTTTCAGCTTGACTCTGTGCTTGTAAATTTAGCCAACAGAATGTGTTCTCTTTCTTTCAGAGCTCTGAAAATCTTTGAAAGCAACAGATCATTAACAAGGTTTTTAATTAAATTGTGCAAATTATGGTAGACTAGAATTGTGCATACATAAAGTTAAGTCTAAAAATCAATGGTTCATTCATTGCTGACAAGTCTTACTGAAAATGCTCTCAACATTGCTGTTGATTCGTATATCATTACACTGTAGTTTGTGTAGTCTTATGGTATTTCCTGGAAATTTTTAGCCCTGGCATCTGCAGTTAAGTTCTTTCATGATAAAATAGAATTGTGCTTTACTTCAGACTGTTCATTTGTGTGTATAATTTAAGGGAGAGAATTGTTGATTTTTGTAATTATCACTGGAAGAAAATTGAAACACTTCCGCACTGGAAACAACCAACCAATGTGCCCAGTACAGCTTTTTTATTCACCCCATGTGTAGATAATAAACTTGCTTCCTTGCTTCCAGTAAACGTTGCAAACCATTGTATAAACCGTTGCTTCATCCTGAAGAACAGTGTGAAACTCTTCAGATTTGTCATTTCTGTGAATATTATTTCTATCAATTTTCTGTGAATATTATTTGTCAATATGTTACATACCTTGTGAAATTATTCCATATTAAAAAAATGTTTCAACAAACTTTTCAAAATGTGGATAATACTTTTTTTTTTTTCAACTCAAAAAATTATATAAATTATTGTGGTATTAGACAGAATTTTAGTTGAGTTTGTTGAAATGTAATTTAAGACCTATTGATACAGATTCTATAAAATGAATTAGTGGCATATATTTCGTAAGATGTTTCATTATCACATACAACATTATTAATTAAAGTTGCAACAACCTACTTGTATTCATTTTTAATACTTAATACACTGTGTTATCAGATCAAATATAAAATGTTAGCACATTTGTGATAACATTTCACATTTAAAAAATTGTACTTAATTTTTTACTGTAAAAGAATCGACATGAGTATGAAGATAATATAAATATTCGCTAACCAAAGTAAACACTTTTGTAATACAATAACTGACTCATGTTTGTACTGAAAGATATGGTTGTAGAGTATTTTGTAAAAACCTTATTGCACTCGAGACATGTGTAAAAAATGCAAAAAATAATAACACACAGTTCCTTCTATATGTATTTCCATACAGTGATGGTGAAGTGTAAATTATATTCAGTTCTTTATTTGGAATGTCTGACTCTTGCTATGCGAATTTATGAGGTTGTAAAGATGCTTTTTGACTTTCTAGTTACTGAAAGACTAAAGGTGTGGATATTTCCTAAGTTGACTTAGAAGGGACTTAAAATTGTCTATTAATAAAAATTTTAAAACACTATTACAGTTCGTATCATGAGTACATGTTAGTGTTATATGTACAGAAAGTTAAAAGGTGTGTACAGTATGATTTGAAGTCATAATTTTTTTTTCTCTGTAGCTCAATTGAAATATATGCTCTAAATTTGTGCTCAATAATTATTTAATGTTAATAATAATATTATTTGTATGCTTTATATTTTCAGACTGAAATTGAAATAAATGTCTGTCTAAGCAGTACTTGCCAAGAACTAGGAATTTACTTTTTTTTTTTTTTCAAAACGCCTTTCATTCAGTCATGCATGTTCATTTTGTACATATTGTAATGAATAATCGGGAACTATAAAATTTACGTTTTCTTATAAAAAGCAGTTATGATCAAATTGCACATTTTTGCATGGTTTTTGTGTGTGTTGTTGAAAAGAGATGTAAATAATCTTTACAGAAATCTCGGCTTGTAAACCAAACTTACAAAAGTGAATAACTTCAACTTTGAACAACGTGGAAAATGTACCATACATAAATATTAAGAATATTTTGAAATTATGTACACTATGTTTGTATACTTGCAGAAACAGAACTGTTTATTGGTAAGGGAAACATGCTACATATATGCTTAAAAAAATTATTGGCAATCATTTTTTCACACAAATTCAATTTATTATGTTATATAGTCATTTAAATTATTGCTATTTTATTCTTCCTTTTTTTTTTATATTTCAACATGAGTATTGTAAAAAAAAATTTAGTCTAATTTACAATGTAATTTAGGAATGCCTATCACATAGGTATGTTTTCTGTAAAAAAATGTTAGTATTGTTATACTATGTGTAACGTACAATATTTTGAAATTAACTTTCTTTACAATTAACTTAGATTTCTGGAAAAACAAGATTATTTCATGCTGTTGGCAAAATAAACAAATACTTTTAATTTATTTTAAGACTGTAAAAAATAAAGTACCTTCTTCATAAGAAAATTTTTTTTGAAGATTGACATACTAATACGTATTTTCATGGCAAGTCTAAACATTGTGCCTAAAAAGGCACAAACTGTGAGAGAGATTCCACTATAACAAAATTTTAATTTTTCAGTTAGTGGTCATGTGTGCTTGTGGGGGCATGTGTGTATGTGTGAATCACGTGTAATGAAGAAGTTTAACTTTTACAGTCAATGATATCTAAATAAGATGAATTGTACAGTGTGTTGTACACTGACAGATTTTGCAGACTTAATGAAATTGTGTTTGTCCTGGAGTGTTTGTGTATGTTACATGAGCACAAAGAAATATACAGAACAATTGTGACCTGTTTGGAAGAAAGTTTGATCTCCAAGCTCATCAGTGTGATGTTCTCTACCTTCATAATTTAATTTTTATAGAGATAATGCTGTATAATATATTGTTTTTCTTTTAGCACATACTGACTGTACATCAAGAAAACTTTAAAGTGAAGTATTTTTTTTGTAGGAGACACAATACTGATTCTAATATTTTGCGTCCTATGTATTATTCTTCACTACCATGAGTGTTTCCTGGCTTTGAAGCTGTGTATTTTTTTTTAATTGTTAATAATTTTGCTGTGGTGGCAGCCATGCATGGGGAGGATGATTGTAGATTTAAATGAATTTTATAATAAAAGTACATAACGTAACCCTTGCTTCTCACATACACATCTTGGAATATGTTTGTATTGATTTTTGTATACTCTTGGTTTAGATCAACAACCATGTGAAAATGGTGCACGTCGTACTACATCCAGAAATTTTTTTTGTAAGCAGTTACACCACAGTTGACTATAGTTAGCGTATGAAAATTCATTCCTTTGTAAATACTATATAATGTGTTGAGTACATGTTCTGAAAATACTTGTTTATATGTGTGCCTCTTATTTATTTCCTTCATTTTTATTTGTTAAAAATTAAATTATTACAGCACAGAAATTGAAAAATTTACATGTTGCAGTGTGATACGAAATGTTCAGAATATTATAAAAGCAATAAGCATTAATGCTGTATTCAAAATGATCGTATACCACCATAAATTATAAAAGTACAGTACGTATCAGTTCTTATGTGTAATGCATCCTCAGTTGTAGTAATACCATTTTTATTCATGTATAGTGTATCCTTTTCTCTCTCTCTATCGAAAATTGGTAATACTGGTTACTCTTCTAAATATGAACATTAAGCGAGGGAATTGGAGTGGTAATTGCAAACTGTCTGGAGGTGTTTGTGCTTCGTATACTGAGAGGTTTAAGTTGTCAGTGAAAACACATTTTCAAAAAGACAGAAACTGGCCTGCGATTTTTGATGGTTCCGAGAGTATATTTATAAAATCTGTACCTTTGTAAAATCCAGGGTTCGTAAAATTGGGAGTCCAGTGTATAATCATCATGTGATACTTTTTCTTGTTCAGCGCAGTACACATGGGACACATAGCTGATGCATGTACGTGACTTGTGTTGTGCGGAATGTGTCTTACTGATAGTCACAACAGTGCACATGGCTAGTAAGCAATCCTTGCAGTGTTACCAGTGCGACGTTAGTAGTGCGGGCACGACATCCAACAAGTGTTTAAAACTCATTAACTTTCCCGCTCCTCGGAATTACTAGGAAGCATTCATTATACTCTGCGATTTATTTGGGTGGGGGGGGGGGTAGGAAAAAAAGTCTGGCTCAGTCATAGAGGGTGATGAATGCTCCCAAGTATTTCCAAGGAGCAGTAAAATTAACACCACCAAGACGCTCTGTGGCATCGCTGCATCAAAAGTGCATTTTACTTGACTAGTTTGCAGAGTACAGATAGGTGACACTAATTTCTTACGCAGTGGGAAGGAAACACATGAATTACAGAGTGGGATTTTAGTTGGTACGGAAACAGGCAAGTGATAAGAGCTAGACAGGCATCATCTATGCATGGCCCGTGGTGAAAATGGCATGCAGTGTTTTGGTCATTGGATTTTTCCTACGAGACGTTATGTGGTAACCCTACTACAGTAGAGTCCAGTTATAACGAGGTGTTACGGTTCCTGGTTCGAACCTCGCTATTGCCGAGACCTCCCTGTCAACGAGTTTGGTCGATTTTGACCCCCCCAAAACAAAAAAAGTGCCCTAAAATTGCATCAACTTGTTACAACAGGGAATATTAACGTTTTGTATTAATTCAATCATGTATTATTTACAAATGTTGGCTTGTGCCCTTCGCAATCAACACATAAAGTAAGTTTGCGGGGGAAGTAACTCGGCCGCCGCAGTATCGTCCAAAACTCTGTTACTCTGCCGCAGTATCTTGGTACGGTATGGCCGGCGGCTGCTGCTGCTGCTGCTGCTGCATGGCGTGATCGCCTCAAACCAAATAGCAACAAATACCGTATTTACTCGCATAATGGCCGCACATATTTGACCAAACTTTTGCCCCAAAAAAATGGGGTGCGGCCATAATGAAGTGATTTGAAAAAAAATTATGTGGGGAAAAAAATTTCATTTGCATTTGTTAACAGGACTGACTTGTTAACATTAATTAATATTGCGTAGAAATATTAAGAATATTCCTGTGATTCGCCGATGACCAGCTGGCTTAACGTGTGTTTACGTGCAGATGTAGTGCCGCGTGCCGGCTGCCGGCCGGGCCGCCAGGCGCCAGCGCCGGGTTGTATTCCAAGCTGACTAGCTGGCAACAGCGCAGTGAGTCATCTGCTGCAGCACATTCCGTTCTCACCACCACTACCTCACGTCCCTTCCCCCTCCAGGTCATTCCGTGACCACCCAAGTGGAGTGTGAAACAGAGAAGGTAGATGTGACTGCAGGTCCACTGGTCCGCAGCGTTTACCATTGTTTCCGCATCATCCCGTGACCTTCCTCTCCCCCTCACCTTTCAAACCCTTAGCGGGCACAGATGGCGATGCCCCCCAAGGTCATAGCCTTGTTGACAGTAACGGGTGCTTTGAACCCTGTTGTGTTGTTCAGGAGTGGCCAAGGCAGCGTAGCCTACTGAGAAATACTGGCGCGGCCTTTATGCGAATTTTTTAAAATACCATTTTAATCATTTCAAAACAAGGATGCGGCCATTATGCGAGTAAATAAGGTAGTCGCTGTAAAATTGCATTTTTAACAAACGAAAATAAGGACCAGTATTTCAAGGTTTTTTTTTCTTTCTTTCTTTCCTCCCCAATTTGAAAGGCCAACATACCACCCCATCACTTCCACTGGCATTTACAACACGGTACTGGCTGCTTCAAAAATTACGAAAATGACTATCTTATCAGACTATGGGATAAAATACCGTATTCACTCGAATCTAAGACGCCATCGAGTCTAAGATGCAGCCTACTTTCAATGATTAAAATTAAAAAAAGTTTACATGCGAGTCATGCATTTATTATCAAAACTCATTATCTTGCCCGACCTTGTCGCCCCACCTACATTAACACAGTTGACAGCTGTTTTATTTATAGAACTGGCTTGCTAAAGGGCGGAGGAACGCGTGCTGTTAACCAATATTACCGTATTTACCCGAATAGAGGCCGACCCCCTGTTTCTGTTATAATTTTAAAGGGAAAAAAATTTTTTTTGTCTTACCTCAGTTCCAGAGTTGTATGTTTTTCAACAGCAAAAAATATTTACACATAAACAATATTTATTACACATTTGAGCTACCGGATATTAAAAAATTCAACTTACACATTGTAATAACTTAGGTATTGATGATAAACAAGTAAAACTTTTTAAGTCTGTTCTTTAGAAGAGTAGAAATTAGTCGCTATCAACTTCAATCACTGTCACTTTCATCATAAGTTTCACTGTCTTCATCTGCCTCATTGTCGACTTCCCTGCGATCTTTCCACAATACATCATCTTCTGATCCATCCAAGGCGTTGGAAATGCAGCATTTCTTGAACCCTCTCACGATGCTCTCGCTTATTATCTGATTCCATGCTGCCAGGATCCACTGTCCAAGCAGAGTTACTGAAGGCTTCTTTATTTTGCCTGTAGGTGTTAGTTGATGGTCTCCTGACAACAGCCAGTCATGTAATGCTTCCTTAGATGGTCTTTGAAAGGTTTGTTGACCACAACGTCTAGAACCTGCAGTTGTGAAATCATTCCCCCTGGGATTATAACCAAATGAGTGTGCAGTTTCTCCATTTCACCTTTCACTGGCTCTGTAAGATGCCCTTTGAAAGCATCCAGAACCAGCATGCCCCTTTTCCGGAGCAACGCACCAGACAACTCGCAGCCAGTCGAGTACCAAGTCCTGGTTCATCCAACCTTTCTCCTGGCATCTAAAAATAACCCCACGTGGCAAATTCTCCTTGGGCATAGTTTTACGACGTAAAACTACGTACGGTGGCAATTTACGCCCATCCGCTAGCACACACAGCATCACTGTCATCCTTGCCTTCTCATTACCAGTGCTCTTGACCAAGACAGATTTGGCCCCTTTCTCGTTCACTATGACACTCGAAGGCATATCAAAGTAAACAGGGGTTTGGTCGGCGTTTCCCATCTGTCCTAATAGATACGAATGTTGTTTCTTCAGGCGAATAACATACTGCTGGAACTTAATCAGTTATCACTGAAATCGGATGGAAGTCTTTGAGCCAAGGAAGTTCTTCGCCGCAAGGAAAAACCTGCACGCCGCATCATGCGGACACACCAACCTGTGCTGGCCTTAAATTCCGTTTGAGGGATGTCCATGGCAGTAGCGATTTCCAAGGTCTTCAGCTTCAAAACTTCTCTGGAAATAGGCATTCCTTCGGCACGTTTCTCACGCACAAACGCAACGACAAGTTCGTCAATAGCATCAAAACAAACTTCAATTTTTAATTCCTCCAAATGATTTACGAGTGGAAGCAGCACTTTGTAGATCGTTATGTTTGTTTTCGCCAGCGCCGCACGTTTTTCTCGCTGATTCCAAACTTCCGAGCTGCTGCACAGTTGTTTGTTTCCTCAGCATCGCGAATGACTTTCAGTTTGAAGTTCGGGTCATAATAATTTCTTTCCTGCTTTGGAATTTGTGTTGACGAAGTACCACGTTTTTCAACACGATCATCCATATTGCAGTGAATACCGGTAAATACCTACCTATTCAAGACTCCAGAAATTGCCGTAAAAGCGTAAAAACACGTGTCTACTGTTAGGTTAGGTTTTGTTATACCTTTACCGGAACTCGACTCGATCATAGATTACCGTAATACATTGACAAAGAAAACAATCGCAAGGCTAGAGTACCGTAGGTTTTACGTTGGGCACTTTCCATAAGCGCGACAGTCGTTCAACATGTGCAGTCCATAGAGTGCGGTAAATACTGTACGGTAGTAGCCTAAGACGCCATTTTGTGGTCTTTCGTGAATGCATGGAACACGCCCTACTAGAATTGCAGAAGTTGGTACTAGAAAGGCGAATGTTTTGTTTACATACTGTGTTTCGTCGCCCGTTGTTTATAAATTATATTGACTTTGTTTAACTGCAGAGATTATGATAAAATAAACTTATTTTCTACAAATGTTTATGTTATTACCGACGGGAGTAGTTTTATGCAAATAATTTATTTTTGGTGTTTATTTTTTTGATGCGAGATTTTTTTGATGCGCGATTCTAGGCCGACCCATGATTTTACTGTTGTTTTCAGGGAATAAAAAACCCGGCCTCTATTCGGGTCAATACGGTACAAGCAAAGAGGGCTGAGGTAAGTGACCGCTGCATATGGCACGTCATGGGGATGCAGTGTGTGCTTGCGTGTCCCAGATAAGAAGCAGCCAGCCAGCCAGCCAGACAGTGAGCGGAAGTTTTCAAGGTCAACCAGTTTGATTTTCTCTTACTTTGCTTCAGTTTATCGCTTCCGTCCATGTTTGCACACAGCAGCATTGTTAGACGTTCTTTACGGCGTTTCCCCCCCCCCCCCATGCAGGCATCTCCTTTGACCGCAAGTGTACGATCCGGCATCAAGTTATAAAACATACCAGCTTCGTCCGCGTTGTACACGTCCCATGGTGAATACAGTTTCAAAATTGTGTGCAGCACAGGCAGCCACTTATCCACCGCACCACTTGGAACTGCCGCACTTTCTCCCACAATCTTGTGCAATGAGATGATGTATCGCTTCTTGAAATGTTCTAACCAACCAACAGAGCATTTAAAGTCTTCAACTTTTTGCATTGTGGCGAATGTGTTGGCCTTTTCCCGCATCATTGGTCCTGTGATAGGTACATTTTGCCCTCGCATCTGGTTGAACCAGGCAATCAAAGCTTTCTCCACATCTTCATTGTTAGCACCACGCAACTTTTTAAGTTTAATGTTCCGACCTTCCTTCTCAACTGCAGCCATTATCTCATCTTTTTTCTTTAAAATTGTCGACAAGCTTGATGTTGTAAGGCCATATTCCCTTGCAATATCTGCTTTAG
>PNEQ01041210.1:0-51007 GCA_003012365.1 Medauroidea extradentata
GGAAAGAAAGAGAGAAAGAGAGAGAGAGAAAGAGAGAGAGAGAAAGAGAGAGAGAAAGAGAGAAAGAGAGAGAGAAAGAGAGAGAGAAAGAGAGAGAGAAAGAGAGAGGGAAAGAGAGAGAGAAAGAGAGAGAGAAAGAGAGAGAGAAAGAGAGAGGGAAAGAGAGAGGGAAAGAAAGAGGGAAAGAAAGAGGGAAAGAGAGAGGGAAAGAGAGAGGGAAAGAGAGTGAGAAATTGAGAGAGAAATTGAGAGAGAAATAAAGAGAGATCAAAGAGAGAAATAGAGAAATATATAGAGAGAAATATATAGAGAGAGATAGAGAGAGAAATAGAATGAGAAAGAGAGAAAGAGAGAGAGAGAGAAAGAGAGAGAAAGAGAGAGAAAGAGAGAGAAAGAAAGAGAAAGAAAGAGAAAGAAAGAGAAAGATAGAGAGAGAGAAAGAGATAGAGAGCGAGAGTGTGTGTGTGTGTGTGTGTGTGTGCGCGCGTACACACACGTGCATGGATGTGTTATATTTATCTATCTATAATCTTCACAACTTAATTTTTAAGGAAACAACAAATTTCAGAAAAGTCTTGCTAAATTAAATTTTATACCTGCATTCCCAGGTTTTTATTTTACTTTACCTGTGAGCAATGTAAGATGATGTTATCATCCTATTTAAAATCTAAATTTTAGTCGTTGAAGATATATTTCTCCGAACTATAGCACTTTATAAATCCTATGGTCAGCCTTACGTAATATAATGAACTGACTAGCTGTCAAATTATAAATTATTCAATTCTGTAGTTTACTCATTTAAGCAAAGTTTTGAAACCAAGTTCCATGAGGCATTACAATGTTTTGAACCAGAAACTATTTAACTATTTAAAATGAGAACTATCAGTAAGCAAAACAACAAACAAAAAAATCTGAAATGTGTATCTTCATCCCTTAATAATTACCATACGAAAGATAGAAACACTGGAATTTTACAACCCCCATATTTCTCATGTCATTTGCCTGTTGGTTAACTTTAAATTAATGTTGTTGATCTGCAGAAATAATTTTGAATGAATGAACTGTAGCTTGTGACAAGACAAATATCTACAGGAAGCCTGCAAGCTTGATTGTTTAAATATTCACTTACCGAAATGATTGGCATTGTAAGGAGACCCCAAGCAAAGAACTCCAGAAAAATGACCACCAATGCATGGTAAACACTTGGCTCTCCAATTCCTGAAGTCTGAAACAAAAATATTCATGCAGATCTCTGTTACCCGTCACTTAAAAGAAACTAATAACAACGCAATATTTTGAAAAACAGTATGCCAAAAATTATGATTATCTATTTATTCATTAGCATTACACTTCCTTTCAAATAATTTCATACAACCCAATATATATAATAGCCATCAATAAATCATTCCTACCTGCTAGATATTAACAAGTTAATTCACAAACACTAACTATGAAAAATAATCTTAATTTTTAGCACAAATGTTATGACGTGTGCCTAGCACACCCTCACACTAGACCGCCTGCCGCTCTGTACTCGTTTAGTGCAACCTACACTCAATGTGTGTTTTAAACCAAAAAAATAATACCTTAAAAATATGTTCTTAAAATCGACTATTTAAATTCCTACCTTTTGCTAGTGTCTTATTGTCTTCATGTTTTCAAAAGTCTTTTTTAACATTTTTCTTTAATTTTCTATCACCATTATATATTTACATCAGGGTTGCTTCAGCTATTCAATGTTTATGTATCCTTCTGCTTGATAATGACGTAATATGGAACAGTAGACATTTCGGAATAATAATAATAATGTTTAGTTTATGTTTCCACTATTTTACCAGCGTCAATTTTGTCTCGTGTAACTTAATGTATCTTTTTATTAAGTGTTTTTGTATGCAAACAACTTTGTGAAGCGCGAAGTTAGACTCTCTCGAGAGCATGGCTTCGCTTGGGTTGAGAACCATTACAGTCGGAATGTGACACTGAGAGGAGGCAGACGTCTAGTCTACCCCGTGTCCTTCACCAGTTTTGTACCAGTAATTTTTAGTTTGCAGTAGTTCAGTTTTTCATTACCAGAACCGTTTTTGTTTTTTTTTGATCCGGGGCTCCTCACCTCCTACCGGCCGCCGCGTCCAAGGGATGAACTCTACACCGTAAGTTTTTTTGCAAGCTTCGCCCTGTTTTTCCTCTTAACCCACTAGAGGTGTTTAGACTCCAGGCCCACTCTACTGGCCCTGGCCTTCAGCACAGACCAGTAAATTGCTTCTTATGGTGTGTAAACTGCAGAAATTATCCCCATCTTTTATTTATGTAAATAGTTGCTCACCCCTTCCCTAGGTATACATACATATTCTCAGTTCCGAGTGTGTAGTGGCATGGAGACTGAGCCTGACACGGCTCCAAAGAACATCCTTGGAGGGTGCTAAAATCCACTGGTACGTAGCCTGCCCCATGGCCATCGGCCTGTCGACCCTGGGATCATCATCAGAGGTGTTTTCCACGCGGCTTCTACAGTGTACCATTTCCCCACCACCCATCTCATCTCAGCTCTCCTTGCTAGCCAGTCTATTCCCCTAACTCTGTCACCCACATCCTATCTGACTCATCAACCAAGTCATTGTTATCATTTTTTCCCATTTCCCACTTTGTCAGATTGCTTTTCCCAACGCAAGGCATATCACTTCTTCAGTTAAATGTTTAAAATTCACTTATTCTAACACTCCAGCTGCTGGGTTTGGCTCCAATTAAATTACATTTCAAGTCATTTGAAAAAAAATTTTTACATACCTCACATTTCATGCACATACATGATTGCAACATTGCATTACACAATAATGTGTTAATTTTTCTAAATTAGACACCAAACTTGTAAGCAAAAAGCAGAATTCCTTCAGTTTTCTCGAAGCTGACATAATTAGTGTTTCCAGGTCACATGATACCGTTAAGTCACCTCTTGAGAATTATTTGATTCTGTAGGCACTATGTACACAGTTTTCATGTTTGAAATTAACTAAAAATAAACTATTCACACAAAAAGAAATTTTTAAAATTTTTACACAATCTTGGCATAATCAAAAAATTTTATCCCACAGAAAAATAGTTACAGTAAACATGCCAGCAGATTTTGCGTTAATATTTTATTTCATCTATATTTTGCATCGCACCCAACCTTGGAAGTATTGAACTTACATATTCTGCTCGAGCTAGACCTTTGGATGTATATTATCGTAGTAACACATGCACAGATATGTTCTGACGGAGTAAAGGTAATTCCCTACATAGCTTGATTTGTATTTGAAAGCAAAACACTGAAGGATCACAAAGGGTGCCACTAACTGGCATAATCCAGTATTACTTCTACGTGCAAGCCATTCAACTGGCTTACAGTGTGTTATGATTACTCTTTTTCCTATGAATCTTCAAGCAGTTATGTCATTTTATTTGTAGAAAATATGGAGCAAAAATCCAACACATCTATGTGTTTTTTGAATCCAGTTGGTATTTTGTCAGATACTGCAATATGAAATAGCAGTTTTTTGCCATTTTGAGAGGTTTAAAAATAATGTTTCTAACAAACGTGCCAAATTTTCCAAACTTATAGCAACATACTTTGAAAAGTGTGTTTTATTTAAGTATATAAATGTTACATGCATTACCTGGTTACGTCTGCAAGGAATAATCGTAACTCGTTGCAACATACTTCAAGTGCAGGCAGGGAGGCCCTCAACATTATTACGACCATGATCTAACATCTAAAAAGTGCTTTAGGCAGAACAGAGAGCAGCATGGTAGTGATTCAGCAAGATACTGAAAAGTTGCCAAAGGGTATCTAAGAGCTGAACAAACTAACAGCTGCTCAAGGGTGTACAATGAAAGATCAGTATAATTATAATGATCTCGGTGGTCTTACAGCTGCACAATTGGTTTAAACGTTAAATTAGGGAGCAAGAGAAATATTTGAAATCCTTCATAATATGAAGTTTTGGCCATATGACTCATAGTACTGTCCTGGTAAAAGAATATAATCTCTTTTGTGTGACAGTTAAAGTAAATAAGCATGGCTTTCAAAGTTTGAGTGGATGCACACAACGCCAGGTCACCACTACACTGTCACAACAATTTGTGTTGTTCTACATTTGTTTTAAATAGTTTCAGTAAATTTTGATAGTTCTAAAGAATTTAATGTTCATGTGTTTTACAATTGTAACACAATGTCAAGTCCATGTTTTTGTTACTTAAATGAATCTGAGATGTGAAATTCACTGTTCGTACAGACGACTTGCATTGGGACTGATGTATCATGTAAACAATAAGCACTACTTACATAACTGTCAAACTTCACTAAAATTATTAAAAGTGGGATACAACAAATGTTAAAACAAAGCTGTTTGTTTTCAGATGTTCTCCCACCTGACATTCTAATATTCAATATTGCCACTGCAGGTCTAAAGAAAACTTAGTTCTGATACTGTTGTGCAAACAGAAGATATTTTGAACAATGGACTACACTACGAATGGGCCTCTTCTGCAACACGGTTCCCAGCGATATCATTTCAAACAAACGCATGTCGGACTGTAATTTGACTATTGTGGACAGTTATACGTAGTTTTCACCCTATTTATTCCCATGGTGACGTTTATCAAATCACACTATATTTTACAACATAAAAGCAGTTAAACTGTGGTGTTTAAAAATTACTGCCACCAAAAAGGCTATGAACAGTGGAATTAATATCTCGTCATTAGACACAGTTGTATAAAACTTTAAACAAGGACAGGAAATGGGAGAGGAATTGCCCACAACCTATGGTAAGAAATTGTAACAGAATTCGCCTAAGATAGAAAGCAATTTCATAAAATGTGGAAAACTGAATCAGGATGATGGTCAGAACCAGGAAATGAACCCACAGTCATTTGGAGTTGATATTGACCAGGTACTATTGCACCACCTAGATCTGTGTGACACACACATGTGCACATACAAATATTCACACATGCATACATTATGCAAACATTTAAGAAGCCCAGTGATTTTGAGAATTCACTTACATCCACAAATTAGCTAACAATTTGTCTCAATTTTTTGTTACTGCAAACACGAATGCAGTATAGAACAAAACATTTAATCTAGAAAATTAAAATTTTCACTTGACACAATATGTTAATTTCTGTAACTACAGAATACAGAATGATCCACACGGATTACGGTAAATCTTTGCCTTTCCTGTTGCGTAAAGGTGGATTCACAAAATGACCCCACGAACCCCGACACAACAGCCCCGACGTAACAAAATCTGAGCAGCAACCAATAAAAAGAAAGTACAAGACCAACAAAATTACTGCCCAGAAAGCCAGACGAAAGTAGATTCTATTTCTAATTTTCGCAGTGTCGCATCTTGCAGGAAAAGGAAATGTAACATTACAAAACGAAATTTACTTGCGACTGAAAATGCTTAGTTCAGTATATTTCATTTGTATAAAAAATGTTTTGTTTACAATAACACTTCAAAAACAATAAATTTCACAGAATATACCTCGACTTCAGTAAATTTTCGCGCCAGATACTCAAATGTTTATAGGCAAAGCAACTAGGTTATTAGTGAAGAGATAATAAACTACCATTTTTTTCATTAAAAGTACTTTCATTTCAGAGAAGAACATTAAGCATTATGTTAGTGATGCTTTCTATTTCGTGACAAATACTTTACAATTTCGCGCTTTCATGAAACATCTGATTGAAATAATACATTCAATAAAATATGGTGGTTTCTACTTTTAGGTACTGCCAACGGCCATACCAGGACGAACCGCATGTCGGAGCATTGTGAACGCTACCTAAATCATTGTGGCTGTCTTGCTTAAAAATTGTTGTGTCAGAGCTGTTGTGTAGACCACGTGGGGCATTGTGAATTCACCTGAAGGAAGAACAGCACTACCTGATTAATTTGTTAAAATTTTCAAATGTTTTCAAATTATATAGCAAGTCTGTTCGTGGCCACCTCCCTAATAACCGCAGCACTCCGTTCACGTACTAGTCTATCCCATGTAAGAATTCCGTATTTTGACAGCCGATGCTACCAATATTTTTAACACGTGCCAAACATGTGGCAGAATAACATACCATTTAAAACCGGACGTGATCGTATGACCTGATGAAGCAGTAGTGGCAGCAATGATCAACAAATCGGTTAACTTCCATCGCCGACATTGAAAATAGTGTGTATTATACGTGAAAAATAAGCAAGCACTTTGGAGGAACCGTAATATATTAACACGGTTATGTATCCAGCAGTCAGATAACTATTTTATTTTATTCAAATTGCGTGATTTCTATAACGATTTTACAAACAACTGCACCGTTATCAACAGACCTGTACCGGCAACCAAAACAAGGGATGCCATTACGTAAGTTTCTCGTGTGTTCATGTTTCGTGACCGTGTACATTTGTAATTATTTTCTTTTAAGGTGTTATTATAAATTCTGTGCATATATTTAATATATTGCAATGCAGGAATTAAAATACACGGCCTGTAATCGCCAACGACAATGGGATATTTTAAGATGCATTTCGGATGAGGGAACTGGAAAAACGTTCAGCTTTTCAGCATCGTGGCATGTCTACAAAAACCATCACTAAGTAAGAAGCAGGTAATTCTTCCAGAGAAAAGTGCTACAGACAATAAAAAAATGTTACCTACCTTTTATTTTAACGGCATTTTTTTATATTTGTACTGTTCTTGTTGTGGGCGTACATGTAAAGCTTTTTCAAGTCGCCGACTCAATAAATTACTTTTGTACAAAAATATCCGTGTTTTTATTATATGTATGGCAAGTAAGTGGTACCATTTAATGTGAAGTCCACGTGATATTTTGTGCCTGTCAGCTGCAAAAGTGTAGGCCCACATATTACCAAAAGAAAAGGTCAGAAAACTTAAACCTATGCCATTAAAGTGTGTGTGTTTAATCCTGTGTTACCAAAAGATTTAAAGCTGATTTGGGAAAAGTTTGTTTATTACTTACACTTTTTGTTGATATATTATTTCCGTTTAGGTTGTGAGAGTGCAAATTTTTGCTATGTAGTCTGCAAAAAAATATGTTGATAAGTTTTTTTATATATAAGTATTGTGAGTAGCACGGCTTTGATAATAACATTGATATTTCGAAGGTAGGCACTATCCACAAAAGGTAAGTTTTTTCGATAGTCTGCTACATGAAACTTAAAACTACTTGTATGATTTTATAGTGCAGAACCAAATTGACGGCAACAAGAAAAAAAATTGAATTAATGCTTTCATGTTGGCCTATTATATATATATATACATATATATATTTTTTTTTTTTTCGTTTGAAGATGTTTGTTTGCACTGTCTTATGCTCTTGCAACTTCAGTTTGTTATAACCAAATAAGCTACTATTATTTAAATTTTTTAGATGTCAAGTTGAAATTAAATAAATAGATAAGTTACCCATACAAGTTTTTTTTGTAATGCCATTAAATATTACAATATTGAGCATATCTAGGAAAATATACAATAAATGATGTAAACTTTTGAGTTGTTATATTAACTGAACTACTGAAGAGTAGGCTATCCATTACTGCAATATGAAATAATTTTCCATTAAAATTGCCCACCTATAGTAAGACTTATGCAGCCAGTATTGAAAACAAATTATCTTACTTGTCTGAGATCTAAAAATAACCAAAAGAAAATCACAACACACTTTGGATTCTATTGCAATGATACTATACCTTAACTGTTGACATGTTTTGATTGTCAGCTGGAAACATGGTGGTGGAAGGATACATAATGTTTTTGTGTACATTGCCCTACTTTTTAATGATCTGTCAAATAATGGAATTCTTATACGGTATGGACAATATATGGCTTGACATAGAAGCTACAGGAAAGATACAACACATCCTCATTTAATATGCACAAATTTACCCTTACCTACAAAACATTACAATTAACAATCTGTGCTTCGTAAGTGCACTTTTAAAAAATAAAAAGAAAATCTTTAGCACTACACAACTACTCCATTCAGGTTACAATCATCATAGTTTTAATCCAAACTTAACCCATACCTAGAATCAGGCTCATACCTAGAAACAGGCTCATGCCTAAATGGAAGAAAGAATTATACTAATGTCACCAGCTACTAAGCACTTCAAATGCATTGTAACGTGTACGTAAATATGTTTTATTAACGAAACTATTCTAAATTTACCTATCATGTCATTGTATGAAAAGAAAAAACACTTTGGACAACAAGAAAATGTTATTGTTAAGACACCATGCTCATTAAAAATGGTAATGTTTTGAAGTTTCAGACTGCCATACTTCACAACATCCTAACAGAATGTGTGCACAACTAAAAATTGTGCACTCAACCTTGCTACAGACTTTTCACCAATAAAATTATATGGTCACCACTTAGTGTCCCATAGTAAAAATTAATCAGCGAGACTCTTGCACGTTAATTCAGTGCTTGGTTCAGTGTGGTAATGTGGTATTTGAGGCATGTTTCAGTGTCACCCTTATACGGTACGCTTCGGAGCTTCTAACATGCAGGTAGGTGGTGCCCTTAAGTAATAGATTCATTAGCTGCCTAAAAGTTCAAGTTTTTGTAGTTGTAACATCATAATACTTATTTAAGATTCCGAATATTGGCGACAACAGACTTGTGAGATATTATCTGAACCACTATAAAATTGTTATGTCAGTGTACATTATGTGAATACACATGAATACACGTTAGACGACCTGATATTTTTCACAACAACAGCAGAAGACAAAAGGCAGCTTGCGTAAAATAAGGATTTGCAAGAATTGAGGAAACCCACAGATTATAAAGCAGTTATGCAAATAATGCTATCTTATCTCTGCAAAGTGACTGAAAATGTAAGAGACTTTAAAATGTATGAAGTTTACAATGCTGTCTACAGCAGAATGACAATAAAATGTGAGTCAGACATGTACACATCAATATTTAAGAGCCAGTGTCACCAATCATGCTGAATTTATCTAGGATTCTTCCAGATTAAAAAATCTGCATGATTTATTTGAAAACGTTTAAATAGAGACTTACCTAATGGACGACTTGAAAAGAGGTGAAGCCTAGTAGTTACGGCAAGACTCACCAGAGGCGCTACTAGTAACCGTGGGAAACACGAACGTAAACAAACGTGTTTTCAAATGGACGAAACAGCAAACTGAAATAAGAGTTAGTATGGAAGAAATAATTGAATTACTTTAACTTTCGACATGAGTAGTGGTTTTAGTTTTGTAGGGAATTTGGGAAGTTGCAGGCTTTCCAAAGAAGGCTACTGTTTGTTTGTGTCATTGTGTTACAAAGATGTGTGGGCAACCAGAAGTGATAGTGCTGTTTTTATGAAGACGTACTGTTACCCATGACAAAATAAAAATTAGTGTGACAGAACTGTGTATTTTTCTAGTGAAGAAATGGATAACGAGTTTCACGTTACACGCGCATACTATGTGTGTAAAGCAGAGTACATATTTTGCAACTTACACCAGCATTAAATATGAACCGCTCATTGAAAAACGTAACATGCATGGTGCTTTCGAGGTTAGGCATACATCTGAATTATTGCATACAAAATAATTTTAGCATGCTTTTACTACTCATATTCACGTTTAAGGGAGCGTGGTACATAATTCAATGCTAAAAGCATTAATCTATAACTGTGGGTTTCTTGGAGCCAATTTGCGAAAATTAAACAATAGCAATCCCAGACAATAGTTTTAGCCAACGTTTTAAACAAAATTATTTCCAGTGATACGAACATCTGAGACACAATCTTTGACACCGAAACCTCGGACATTTAACTGCGGCGCAAGAGATCACGCGTAACGAATTAGTAATTCTGGATAAATATTTACTTATAATGTTGGCAAATACCATTATATAGGATTGTCATTGAGTATTTTATACATATTGGATTCGAGAAAAATGTAGAAATCAATTTGTTTTTTCAGCGTTTATTTATCTACCACCCACTCTTAAGTATAAAATAATAATTGTTAAATTCGTAAGGCATATAACATATTCAACATATTCAAACAAAAGTTGTGGAGTGTAAATAGCAAATAAATATAGCATAAGTTATCGCCGTGTCCGACATGGCAATTTGCTAGTTTCTTAGTTTTGTGGCATTTTATCGTTAAATTTGGACGGCCCTATTTGTCTGTATCCTTTACATACAAATCAATAATATATGTCATCCTTTTTAGATACAAAGTTGGGTCGCATGATAGTTTTGTCTACAAAATTTGCCAATTCGGACACGCAATAAGTAAAACAGTTGAGAAGTTTAGAAGTTGGAAGGCTTCACTTGGTATAATAAAATTGCTTAAAATAAAAATTCACAAGACAGTAAACAATAAAATTATCTGCATTTTCGACGTTCAAATTAATTCTTGGCAACAATATAATTAACTTCAAAAAACATTCATGCCCAAACATCAGTACAGCAATGCTGAAAACCGTACGTATAATGTGTTAAGTGTAGGGAATATTTAGTTACCCGCCATAACCTTCAACAATGTACAAAGTATGAATAGTATTTTTTATAAACAATAAATTCACTTTACAGAAGTTTAAAGAGAAGTTGTAGCAGACGCCTATTATTTTTGACATATCTTATTTTGTGGAAAATAAATTATAATACTAAATGTTGTAATTCTGTATGTTTCAGTTCAAAGTATTTGTTTTAGTGCGGGTACTTATAGTCTCTTGGAAACGTTTTTGACATCAAGTAGTCTACAGTAGGCTAACAACATTAACGAGTACATAACATTATTCCACATGTCATATTTTACAATACAAGGAATTAATGTAAACTGTAGGCCTATTTGTTATAGACAGGCAAAGTATACCTCAGCTATAATAGTTAACAGCTTTTATTTACATTTAATAAGTACGCCTACATTTATTTGATTTGAAGAGAGAATTAATTTAAGTATAAAATGTGCTTGCAATTGTTTACGGTCTACATGTAAGACAAGTACCACATAAGAAAGTATGCTACGCACATAGGCTTCTAACAGCTGTAGAGGAGCTTGCATTTAAAGTCTATGGTAAGTGTTCAAGAAGTGTATTATTTCAATATAATGCTTTCCTACATCTGAACTAAGAATGGGTAACTTTAAGAAAGTCTTCGTGTATTAATTAATTAGTAAAATATACCTTTTAAAACACAGTTCAAAGATACGTGAAACAAACAATAAAATTATATAGCTTTTATAACAATGCGCAGGCATTTTACTTATCACTTTTATACTTCAATTTTCGACGAAGTTGTTTAAAACTGTTGTGGTGATGTATAAGTAAATATACTTGTAACAGCATCTTTTTTAAGAAATTTAAAACCACTGAGAACTGTTCAGTAATCACTTTCAACTAAGTGTTTTGAGCACGTGCATGCATCGCCAGTGTTATGGAAGATGACCAATAGTCCTGCCTAACCTTCACTTTCTATTGCTTAAGACTCGTAGGATCACGTGAAAATGCGAGAAATATTATTACTTCTGCAAAACAAGAACTTTTGCATACTGACCCATTTTGATTTACCGGCTATAAACACATGCCTGACCCACTGTTCCCTTACGGCACAGTGAAAGGCACTGCTGGCGCGCTTCTGTTTCCCACAGTTCATCCCATCCCCTCTTTTGTCACGTGACGTGGTGACATCAGAGGGCGGGTACCTCAAGTCGTCCATTACTGTAACTTTCACTATGCATATTGTATTCAAAGTATTAAGGCATTGTTATAAAATAGTTAATTTAAAATTCATTATAATAATCATCTCTCACCATATAATAAAGACAAAATAACTCATTGAACTAATTTAGTCCAACAATACGCACCTAAACGTAAAATGTAATGTTTCTATAGATATATCGCAGGAAATTCGTCGCACCTTAACTTTATTACATGTAAACTAATATTTTTAACAGAAGAGGTGACACTGCCTCTTAACCACGAAGGCACTTGAAATACATCCCTCTGAACAAAAGGTTTACATAGCAGTTGACTGTGTTGCGAGTTTTAACTCAGTATTTATTTTCAAAACTATGTTCACAATGTAAAAGAAAACTTATTTCTGAGAATAACTAACTACCAGAAAAATCATACACACTGAAAATATTATATTTCCAAGCCTCCTAATATGGCTTAAAACTTGTCTTTTTTTTTTTTTTTTTTTTCGGACAGCTATACTACAAGTTTTCAACTGGGGCATTTCATCAAGCCCAAGAAAGACTAAGATGGTAGGCAATACAGAACATTTGAGATATAACAAAAGAACAATAGTTAGTTCTATCCAAGTAAATATTTTCGAAATAAAATCCTGCATATCCTCACACTCCTATAAATATAGTCAGCAGACAACAGTTTAATGAGTCAGTGCACTGTAGACATAAACTTTGTACAAGTTTACATAAATTAGAAGCACGTGGCTACGTTTGTATATTTTCACGAAGCAGAAAGATGTTCGAAAATAGAATTTAAGCAAGGCATTACAGAACGCTCACTTTATTGTGAAGCTTTCAACTTGTATACTCTACATGCAAAAAAAAAAAAATAATAATTTTTTTTTTGGAAATTCACTAAACAGTCTGAAGAGCACTGATCACACAGACTAAATGGTCTCAGTTGATAAAAAAATTTAATTATAACTTACACTTTTGTAGAGCCCAATACTCTGAATATATAATAAAATTCCACCAAGACCAACATTGTATTACAGAGTAGCTAGCTAGAAAATTCTCAATATACACTACACTTAAGTAAAACAAGAAATAACGTGAGATTTATATCACATAATTAGGCACAACACTGCAAAAAAAAATGCAGCAACCTTTTTGTCCTATTAACTCCAAATCACTTAGTTACCTACAAGGTGGACTTGCTGAAAGTATTACAAATTAGTGAAAAGTTAATTGAAACACTAGAACATTTAATGAGTCAACTTTTCATGATTCAACTACTATATCATTTCACGTTTAGCTTACATTTTATTTAAAAAGAAAAGTATATAGCAGAGATACTAGAGGAACTGTGAACGCTGTACTGAGACCCATCTCAGTAAAAGAAAAATAGAATAATTAATAAAAATTAATTACAAAATTTTACGGACTTTAGTCAGGCTTAGCAACACAATTTTTATACAGGTGTCTCCAACAGGGAAGTGTTCTGGGGCATTTGGTGTCTCATGCGTGCACGCACACATGTGAAAAAGGGTTGTTAAATTTTTTGCAAAGTTGTGCCTAACTGTGTGATGTAAATCTCTTATATGACTTCTAAGAATACGACAGTTTCGCAGATGCTAAAATCAGAAACTTGCGGACAATGTCTGAAATGGCATCCTCTTGCTACTACACACGTATGCATTGTCAAATCCTCCCACCTCTATCACTGAGGATACAAATGAAGTTGTCAACATACTTGTATCCATAACATAACTCAATTTTCTAACAACATTAATTTTACTACCTGTTATTCCATTACCTTGCAACACACAGAACTAAACTTTCAATAATAACTCAAAAACTAAGGATTTCCAGACCTATGTTTACATGGACTTTTTTCCTTGTTTTGATGTAAGAAACCCACCCTCCAAGTTTGTAAAAGTATTTCTGAAACCACCTATGCATATATTAAAATGTACTGTTACAACTTTTTAAACAATTACAATGACACCTCTACCGATTTTATTAATGTTAGAGGGATGATTTTACAGAAATCAAACAAACATCTTTGACAGCTTTATACGAAAATCACTTAGTTTCTCATTTATATAAACAAAAACATTCCCAAACCTCGTACTTTAAGGGTGCATACCTCACTTAACAGCCATAAGTCTCTATATGTTTGTCATATTTTGTCATCAGGAATCACCTTCCAAAATAAGTCTGTCTAATTAATAATTAAGACTTATCCTGTACATCCACAAAAACTACACATTCAAAACTGTAAATAATGTTGGGATTAACAACTTAAAAAAACAATTTTATCTATGATAACATGTTCAAAAACATTTATTCAACTTGCTTTTAGGGAGTTATTTCTACAGTGAGCAAGAATACACGTCAGGTTGACTTTTTCTCGTAACTTATATTTTGATTGATGTACCTTTATTATAATTTAATTGTAACAATTGTATACGGTACCTACTATATTGTATCACAGGAAATTCTGAATTCCTGAAAGAAGTTTAATATATGTGGCTTAAAGCACTATGTTATATAGTTGTGTTCAATCACTTGATTGGTTTTAAAGACATTTAAAAATTATTTTACAAGTTTGATAAATGTGATCTTACAAAAACCTCAGCTAATTTACGTTAGTTCATATATGATAATTTAATAATTTGTTTGTTATTTATTGTCCCTTATTATTACATTTATGTTTACATAAAAGATAAATATCATGCTCTGTCAGCAAATTGAACAGAACTGCTGGCAGTAAACTGGCGATGTTTGGCCAGGGATCACAAAATACTTAACACAGTTTATCTTCTAGTCTGTTGACACTCATCAACCTTATACAAACAAATGTGTTACTAGTACAATAAAATGCACACAACCACCATGGCATCCCAATATTACATGTGCATCACAACTCATACATGCACCATTATAATATACCAAATCCAGCATGCAACGACCACTAGCAACCTACTACTGCACCCATCTCTGAACAGCACAAAGATAAGTAGTGATGTATCACCATAAAAAAGTGTATTCTACCAAAAACCTGCACAAAATTGTTTGCAGCCTACGTACAAAATCAAAATCATCTGCTCTCTTTCCAAACCTAAAACACGCCGAAACAATTGTTAAGAAGAATGTATGCTTCTTTGTGAAAATTAAAAGAGAAATTACGTATAACATACATTCAGAAAATAACACAAAACAAAACTTAATTTATGCAATTACTTACTTGAGAAAAATTAAATCTGTGCTTGTCACCATTTTTAGGAGCTATTAGGTCTATTATACAATGAAGTGGTGAACAAAAAATCTTATATAATGTCTGCTGGTCAGTGTACAAAATTCGAAATATAAATTTTTACATGCGCGTGTGTAAGCATGTGTGTGTGTACAAAATAAAACAATTTTTCAAAAACAGAAATGCGTTATTTCACCAATGGAAACAAACATGAAATATATACAATTTAACTTATGTACATGCCCTTCCAAATATAATAGAAACCTGAACCTAATGTTACCCTGTGGTTAAGGTATCACAGAACTCGTTAACAAGTATTACATGCAAAGAAATTAATTATTTGGTATTTGCATAGATTGTTAACAATTAAATCATATTTTACTTTAGAAGGTAAATTAGCTAAACACTGCTCAGTTTTGTGAAATTATTTATCACTAAACTAATATGTGCTGCAATAAAGACATTTGTAGTGATTTATTTATTTATTTGTAGCCACTACTTTCAGATCTCACAGGTAATGTACGCTTATTCCAATTATAGTTTGCTCTGCCTCAAACTTAGCTGATTGAAAAAACTAAATTTCAGAACTGAAGAGTAACACCAGATAAAATTAGGACATTAAAAAAAACCCACTTAATATTTTTAAAAATTTTAAATAATTAATTTGTGAAAAAAAAGTACTTTAACTGTTCTAAAACCATTTTGGCAAGTTACAACGGAAGTTTACAATTTAAATGTTTTAGGGATAGCCGGTTTTTTAATTTAGTCGTAATATTCATAAAGCAATTCACTACTGTGTACGTTGTTTTTAATGTTCAAAAATAAAGCTAATTAATTCCAGTAATTAAGGAAGATTGCGGATTGAGTGTCATTTTTGAAAGATAATTCCAGAATAGACAGTCTTATTTACTGCATTAACTGTTATCTTAGCAGTCAGACATGAATTGTGACATTGGTATTGATTTTATCACTAAGTAGTTTAAAAGAGCACATGAAGACAATAAAATTGCTAGAGTTAATTTGCTTAGTTGGGAAAATTAAAAACAGTTTTTTTTAGGTTGATTAACTGTTAAAAGAGAAGAAATGTAACATTAACTAACTGTGGTTGTTCCCTAAAAAAGTCAACACAGGAAATAAACATTCTGTGTAATATTATAATTTAAATACATTTGATTTAAGGTTGCACAGTTGGTAACCATAACATCAGGATGCTTAACTTCTGAGGGATAGTTTTATGTCACAAATCCTTACCTCTGGTAAGAATTAACCATTCTAGAACAAACAAATTCTTCTGTTAACAGTTGAGCTGTGAATGTTTGTCAAGTAAATCTTAAGTGCGTGACTAACCATTATAGGTGTTCGGTAAAGTGTGCACTTTTGAAACCCTAGTTACTTTTTTCCTTTCCTATAGTTTATAGTTGTTACCTGCCACATTTTAATACAAACAAAGCTGTCTAAGTAAGAGTTGAAGTTTATGGACTATACTGTACTCAAAAGGTAATGTCCAAGGTATTAACAAATAATTTTTAAAAATTTTTATTCTAGACATTAATGTCTTCAAGAGTGATTACTTTATCGTATTGTGAGCCATCTATAGTGTTTCTATAGTGTGTAAATAAAAGAGATTAAAATTTTGAGCTTAGTAATTATATAATCATGCTTTTCTGATTGCAAATATGAAGTGTTATTAGTTTACAATAATATATTGCCTTAATTGCCAAAATTTTCAAACCAGAGAGAAAAAGAAAAGATTTTACTTTCACCTATGGTGATTTTGTTTGTTGTAATTGTAATAATGTTAAGGGATGGTAAATAGTGAGATTGAGACATTATTGGAGGACAACAATTTTAATGTGTATATTGAAATAATTTCTGCCAAAACCACTACTAGCCTGAACAAGAACTGTAAGGGTTAAGGGAATTTGTGCTGATGTGTCATTTTCATTAATAACACAAACAATACACTATGACACGTTTAGTTATTTTTATGATTAGTGCTATCTCTCTTGTGCGTGAAGCGTGTGTGTACGCACGTGTATGTAACCTCCCAATAAATTTTCAGACATTCACTTTTCTAATAGTTATGTCTATTTACTGCCCACTCATGTGTCATCATTTTTCAGTCTATTAGTGTAGCCTTGTAAATTTACACCCAATATTAACAAACATTATTTTTAAGAATGAGCTGCTGACAAAATGCACAGAAATTTATCGATTCCTAAAGCCTTAGATTTTTAAGATGCCAAAATTACAATGGTGATGAAAATCAAATTGCTTTGGAAGATTCAGCAAACCAAAATACAAATTTTGGAAACCACTATTTAAACAAATACCAAAGAACTGGTCTACTAACAATCGAAAAAATTAATCTGCTTAATTAACCAAGTTATTCAAAATAAAATTACTACATTGTGTCAACTTATTTCAGTGCACAAACAAGTGTTTACCTGTTTCTTTTTTTTTTTTTCAACAAACTTAAACTTTTGATGGAACCAACATGCAAAACAATGTTCACAACCATCATTATTGCTAGCAGAAATACTCTGCACAGACGGCACACATGATCATGAATGTCGGTTTCCAAAACCATTTATATAGCTTGAAGGCAAGGTAAGTGGACTTTACGTCTCGTTGACAGCGAGTCCTAAGAGACAGAGATACACAACATAGTACGATGACAGGAGCTGGGAGAGAAGTCAGCCAAGGCCTTTGTTAAGGAACCATCTCACATTCTCCTGGAGCGATTCCGGGAAATCATGGAAAACCAAAAACAGGATGGTCGGAATCAGACACCGAACCCGGTTTCTCCAGAAAGTGAGTCCAATGTGTAAGCATTGCACCGCCTTGCTTGTTTGTATAGCTTTAAACTGGCACGTGTGAAAATGAAACACTCGTGTAAAAAATAACCATACCCAAATATGGTACTAATTCTATAGTATACACTTCTAAATATTAGAGCTTCAAGTGCAATATTAAGTTCCTGGCTATTCTAAACTATACTAGCCAATTTCAGAACAGCATTGTACTATATACATAAACTTCCACTTTCATAAAATTGCAAACAATTATACCAAAATATCATGTAGGTACCTTGAATTCATATCACAATTTTTGTCATAAAATTAACAATGATAACTACACACAACCTTTGCTATTTTAACAGCATGCAAACTTTCCCATTTTAATTAAATTAGTAATCTGTCTGAAGGATGCTCGGTGAGATATTATATATAGTTCTACAGTTTTAAAGTACAGCTCAAAAACCCACACATTTTAACTGTACTGATAACTTCATTAAAACCTAAACTATGTGAGGTTTGGAATTGTTTACATATGTACGAATTGTAACTATGAACAGAAAAAAATTTAACACAAAAAATAATTACTATTTTTACATCACAGCTTTGTTAACATTAGTAACTTATTTACAGCTTACCAACATTATGTAGTCCATAATTACAATGCCTGTACAAATTATTAAACTGATTTAACTGAAAAATTTGAAAATCCGGGGGATGACTATAACTGAAAAGACTGTAATGGTGTGTAAGTGCATAATATACTACTCTATTAACTCTTGCTGCTAAGTTTCTTGGCGACTAACACAATATTTATTGCTGACGAACTCCCATGTTAGTTCACAACTGTTAGTGCGGACCATTCCAAATGTGACTCGGCTTGCTTACCCAAGTCCATCTCCAGACACGTTTCTCCTCCACAGCTTGCGCTGGAACCGCCTCTGCCATAATAAGATCTTCAAACACTGGCGAAGCTCATATCTTATCAGCAGTTGTGGGAAAGTGGGTTTTCATGATAACAGTTCAGCACAGAGACTTGGGTGAGTATCATTGTAATGAAAACAACGCAACTGCTATGTACACGACATCACGTCACCATCACAAGTTGCCTGTATGTGGTGGTACTGATGGCTGATGCTCACCAGTCAACCTCACCATCTGTATCAAACACACAGCTGAAATCATTTCCACTTGCCTGCGACTGTGCCTACGAGATTTAACAACAGGTGTTTCACACCAGCTACCAACAACCTACAAGCAACGCTTCACGGTACAGCATGAACTGCCAACCTCCAACAGACAACAATGCAATCAGTGAGTAAGACCAAAGAAAAGAACTGAACAAAGACTGTGATAAACTTCCAAGATACATACAAAATCATGTTGGATGTAAAATGACATTTAAATGACAGTACAAACATGTGTATACGTACTTGTAAACATAAAAACTGTTTCAACTCATTACACTTTCATTGCAATACTTCTACAACACTTTTTCTTTTCGAAACAATGGCAGACATAACTCGTGCAGCTGTTTATAAATGTAACAATGCGGTACTGCCTTGCAACTAACATAATGAAAGAAACTCAAATATGAAAAGCTTATGCAAGCAATCAAGTACTGTAGTATCTACAGGTTTGAAACTACACACACTGTCAATAAAACCATCAGAAGCTTGACAACCAAATGTTATACATCAAAGTGAGCTGTAAAAACTAAGACACACATGAACCATACATTCTTGACTTTACATACAGAGTCAGTATTTCATGCTATCACTGAACATACCGACATTAGAATGAAAAATAAATGTGCAAATTACATTTTCCAATAACATTGTTAAACGTAGTAATCAGGTCCCCAGACAGCTTAAAATATTCATGATTTCCTAAAATAAATATGTATGCAAATAATGTTTAAAATAACAGAATAATAATATCACAAGTAGCTAACAATGTCATAATAAAACCACTTTATGTATGGCAAAATTACAATATTATTTAATGCATGAAGGCTACCAACATTTCATTACATATCATTGCTTTGAACGTGGATAATATTCTTGTAGACATTTATTTCTTGTTTTGTGCCTGTACAATGCAAACTTAAAATTTTATCATTAAATGCGAAAATAAAAGTGTGCTGAACATTGTTTACTTTTATGGAAAAAAAAAAATCAGTAATTAAAAAATTCTAAGACACGACACAACACAATTCCAGAAAAACATTTCCATTCTTAAGTTCAAAACGCCATGTAAGGTCACAAATAATTTTAAGAATGCTGAACAAAAACAGCACAACTCTAAATAAAAAATTATAAACTACATTGTAAGAAAGCAAGCATTATTTCAAAAGTGAAATTTGTTAAAGACATTTTCACAAAATGTGTACAAGTAAAAATTAAAAAAAAAAAAGTTACGAAAGTGCACACATTTAACATACAAAATGTTTACCAATTACAAAAAGAAAATATAGACAAAAATAAATGTCACAACACAAAAACATTAGAATTTAGTAAGAAAATTTTCCTTAAGTTCATCACAAATTTGGGAAGAAAACGTAAAATAAGAACATTGTTTTTATGACAGAGTAAGAATCAAAATTTCCTAGCTACATTAGGCATCAGAATTTGGCATTTTCAGACACGTCCCTCTGAGAACTAGACGTTTTCAGCATGGTTGCCAAAAACACAGGTTTTTTTAAGGCCAACCCAATTGGATTTTTTCATGAAACACATTTTAAAAAATTATTTTTCAAGGTTTTTTCTTTCTGAGAAAAAATTAGAATTATTTAATGGTGTAATTACAAGGCATGCAATATTGATCTAATGGGCTCAAAACTTACATTTTTAAACTATTTTAGATAATTAATATTTTATGCAGATCTACTTCTTGTACTTTTGTTCATTCTTGTGGTTCAGGAAAGAGAAAATGTCTGTCTGTGGTAGTATCTAATCTCCACCTCCCCCTCAAATGTTCAGAACAGTAATATAATAAAGCAATTGTCAACAAATGTTTTGTTTTAAACATTCAAACCACAGTCTTAGAATTACAGGTCTGGACCACGGTCGTAGAACAGGTCTGGACACTCACCTGGAAACTTGACCCCCTTGTTGTTTGGCTGCAGTTAACCAAGTTACAGCTAATGCCATACATTTTTGGCACTGTAATCTGGGCAGTCGAGCTCAAACTCCACCCACTTCCCTCCCACTAAGATAAACAATTTATCAAAACGTATTTTATATCAATTTATAAAATACTTCCTTCGCTCAAAATTTTAAATCATGACTCCAGAAAAATTTATTTACTTTATAATGTTAACAATGGACAAAAGTAGGCGGAGTTTAAGTCCGCCCGGCCGAATTACAGCGCCAAAAAGTACAACATTTCTCAGTAAATTGACGAACTACAGCCAAACAAGGGGGTCAAGTAAAATACATGGTAGATAGGCGAGTGTCCAGAACTGTTCTTCTACGACCGTGGTCTGGACACTAGTCTATGTACCAATGCTATTGAGTTGACCCCTTTATGACAAGGTGCCACCATGGAGGTATTAGTCTATGGAGTAGAAGCCTTTGAGCAAATTTGAAGCCGGCCAACAGACGACGTTTAAAGACAAGGATAGAGCTAGTGGTGGCAAAAACATGTAAATATAGCATTGAGCTGAATGAAAATGTTTTAGTTTTTTGTTAACTACACATTATTGTGAAAGTTTGTGCAGCTCTTGGCCTTACAAACATATTCGATCGTTGCGGAGGATTATCTTTTAACAGGTAAGAAACTTTTATTTAAATTCATCAAGTTTATAAAGTACATACACACAGCGAGTGTTAATTAGGTTTTTTTATATTTCTGAAGCAATTGTAAACTGTTGTGTACAATTCAAATAGAAAATTTGCGCGAATTTTTGTAAAAAATTACATAATTACATTGCTTTCTGCTATTGTTTTGCCACCCAAAATATGGCGACTCGTGAAAAATAACGTCCTGCGCATGAGCAGTTCGAAAATGTTCGAAAATGATCGGCTTCACATGATAACTATTGAAATGTACGGCAGCTGCCACTCCATAGACTAATACCTCCATGGGTGCCACTAGCAATGAAGTGTTGTTTTAACAGTGCAATATAGTGTCTTGCTAGCAGTTCTCCTAGCAGCTCCAATACGAGCTTGCTCCTTGTAGATCCATTTGCACAATGTTAAAACCATAGATATAGATATAGGTAGACCAAGTATGCCACAAAAATATTGAAGCAAAAACAACTTCGCTCTCTAAACAGCTGATTGTGGCCTGTTTTTGCATGAATGCCATTTAAAATTTGCTGCAGCATGTTGTAAAAATGGTCCAGAAATGTGTTGTCTACGGCTGTAATGAAAAAGCAGTCAAAGGGACACCAATAAATTCCACAGGTATGCTATATTAAGCTAATTTAATTCATATTAATATGTATTGTTTGAATTTGCTTTTCTCTTTTGATGTCAAAAATCAAGCTCTGTATGTATGTTTGTACTTGTGTTATGCAGAATTTATTGTAATTTAGTTTTGAATGTACCTTCTTTGAATTTTTAAGAATAGATCACATATTTGTACTTATTTTGCAGATAGTTTCTTCACAAATTAAATACCAGGATTTTAGGTTATTTTAGAGACATTTATAAGTTTTTTATAATGTTGTGGTAAGTAATTAATTTGCCTTGTTGATTTCTTTGCGATAAATATATAATATAATTTATATTTGTGCTTGTGGAGATAGTTTCTTGGCACTTGGTGAGTTTAACAAGTAATGGAAATTGTTCGTATTTTATTAAAACACAAAAATGTTTAATATTGTCTGGAGAGTAAAACATTTGTAATCTTACAAAAACTAAATTTTACTGGTTTTGTACAATTTATTTACAGTTACAAATATTGCTGTCAACTGTACCCAAGCTGGTAGGCTGCCTTATATCCGTCAGTGTACTATAAATTATTTGTATAATGCAAATATTGCAAAAAATTTTATATTGTATTCGATGGAAGAAGAAATATATACAAACAGGGGCTTTGCTGGTACATAAATTTTTTATCATAACATGCTTGAAAATTTAAGTTCTTGTGGACAATTTAGAGTTTATACAATAGCAGTCTCAAATTTCTTAGCTTTTTTACATTTATGATATTGCTTACACTTTGCTTTTTTGAAATTCTGAACGAAAAAAGGTAAAAATTGCAACTATACTGCAAATTATATTATCTTTACACTACAGTACAAATATGACGATTGAGGGGGTTAGAATGAAAGTGAAGAAAGTCATGATTGTTTGGTTTTTCAGAATAAAGTGTTATTTGTAAGAACTCTAAAACAATTTTCCAATAACGCAGCCCTGACTTAACTCACTTTATATTTAAACATGGGGCATACGAATAAATGCAATATACAATAACCAAAATGTGTTCAAATTAGTGACTTACTTCACTTTCATTTTAACCCCTCATACAATTATGCCTCTAATAGTTGGACATATTTTTTTTTATTTTTCCTTAGCCTGACAGATTGCAACCAAATTACACATTACCAACTCAATCACCATGTTTGTGGGGGGCCCGGTGGCTGAATGGTCAGACATTCGCCTCTCACCAAGGCGATCCGGGCCCTGATTCCCGGCGGGGTCGATCCCCAAATTTTCGCATGTGGGAATCGTGCTGGATGATGCCGTTGGTCGGCAGGTTTTCTCGGGTATCTCCCATTTCCTCCACCTTTTCATTCCGGTACTGCTCCATACCCACCTCATGTCAATCCTCACCAGCGCTTAAGACCTCAATGTTAAGCGGTAACCAAAATCTTTCACTGACCATGTCAGTATTTCAGTGTGAAGTAAATAGAATTTGAGGTATTATCGCAGATTTAACATTTTTCTGCTCAGAATTTCAAAAAGGCAAAAAATAATAAAATTCAATACGGCAACTGAAACTGAGCCTTAAATCAATTAGTTACCTGTTACTTGTATGTTGGTCCAAAGCAAGCTTAAAGAAACCTCTCGTTCCCTCTGTGTAACTTAGCCAGAATTTTGAATCAGGATAAACTGGATAGATTAATTTAACTAACTATATACACATACACACACACATATACACACACACTATTACAATGCAGGGGTATAAACGCAGTTGTGAACATTATCGAAAAAAAAATTGATTAATCAAGATTAACTTACCTAAAACCCCTATTGTTAACACTTTTGTAAGTTTCCAATTTGGTTTTGAAAAATTATTTCATTATGTGCTCTTGACCAAGTACATGTCATATTTCACTGGGATTGGATATAAAAATATAACATTTGATTTAAACACTATGTGGGGTGTGTCTGAATTCACACTCTCAAGGACTGGTTTCATGTCGGAGAAAAGTGCATTTTGGATGGGACAAAATATTACAGCCAAATTCACAGAAAGGCTAATATTGCACAATAGAATGTAGTCATTAGCCAATGGCATAACTACTGTCTCATTCATTGCAAGTTTTGGCAGTATGGTTGTTATTACCCATGCCTTAAATCTTTTTATTTTCCAGAGCATAACTGGACGAGAAAAGTCAAGAGGTTTAATGGAATCCCAACAAAAACTACTATTTAGGTAGTGCACTAAAGCTGAACCATTGAATTTATTTACAAATGCATAATTTACGATATTGCAGCAAATACAAAGGTGTCAAATATTCAAACATGGCGTAAACATTAAATATTTTTAATCCAGTGTTGTATTCCTTTAATTAATTATCAAAATTATTAACCACAGATACATTTTGAATATACAAAGTAAACAATATCGCACAGTGTAGTACTACCATATATCTTGTCTGATTTTGCATTACAACCAAATAAATGGGTAGGCCTATATAATGTGCAAAAATAACTTGCATTTTATATCTCATACAAGATATCAGACTTTCATAGGTAAATTCCTTTACATTTAACACGTCTATACCTGAAATAAGTCATAAACCCTATCTTCCACAGCAAAAGCGGGCCACAATCAGCGGTTTTGTTTTGGCCACACGTTGGTAGTGCACAAAGTATAGCCTATGCTGTGTCTATCCGTATATATGTCGGTTAAAACCACAGTCTCAGAATTATAGGTCTGGACATTAGCCTATCTACCAATGCTATTGAGTTGACCCTTTTATGACTAAAAGCGCCACTAGCAATGAAGTGTTGTTTTAACAATGCAAAACAATGTCGTACTAGCAGACTTTTAGCAGCTCCGACATGAACTTGCTACTCTTAGTTCCGTACCAGTGTGCCAGTGGCGCCAAACAGTCATATGAGGGTCCATTTTAAACTCCAATTGTCCAGACCTGTTCCTCTATGGTCATGATTCAAACTTATAAACAAATTAATAAACAAAACAATTATGTAGGATATGTTTACAAAACAATTTGTCTATTAACTTGTGTACATATAACTGTACTTATTGTTACAAAAATAAAAAAAGAGGATGAAAAATTACTTAAGTAACTGAAGGGGAAAAAAACACATTTATCAGTTTTTAAATGAGGAGGAAAATGAAGCTATAGTCCAAACTCCAAAACAAACATATTGGGAGTTGTAAGGCCAAAGAAACTTGTGCAAGTGTTAAGAGTATCGAAAGAAAAATGATTGTGAACAATGTTAAAGTTAATATGTTTGAGACTCTTGCCTGTATGCAATCTGTGTGGAGTTATAAAATGCAAAGGGTGATAAATTTTATTAGTACTGCAGTAGTGCTTCATTTACTGTATAAACAAAATGTTTCTTTAGTTGAATACACACATTACAAATATCGCAGTCTTTCTGTAGACTAATCTTCATTTATCTTTTTGTACTTCTGCACATTCAGTAATAAAAATAAAATAATGTGCATATTATAGAAATGATTTAAATGGATATTTTTTTAAGTGGGTTTTTTCCCAGTTGGGTGTTTTTTTTTTCTTCCCCACTGAGGACAACTAGGATGGGTCCAAAAAAGAGAACCTGATTTTCAGACACGTCCCTCTGAGAACTGAGTACATATTCAACCAAATATTTGGAGAGGACTTGCAGCTGCCACATCATACGTTTCCATCAATGACTACATTTGTAATACTGGTTGTAGTTATTGCTACAAAAAGTTTTTTTTAAAATAAAGTCTACTTCAAAGAAAGATAATTGCCATTCACATTTAATGAAATGGCATACAATAGTGGGTTCATGATATTAAAAAACATAAGCCATATGTGGAACTAAGAAAGATAAACATTTATTGTTTGTAAGGTGCCCCAGTAATTTGACCAGTTAAGGAAAGTTTAACTTTCTGAAATTTAAATTTAAAAAATGGTTTATACTATAGTTTAGGAAATAGTATGTACTTACAGAATTTTTAACTCCCTTTTGACTATGTATGGCAAGTAGTAATTATTCCAAAAAAAAAAAAAAAAACTGAAATATACTACATATTAACAAAAATCTTGCAACTTGCCCCCTTCATTCGACTGGAAGAATCTAATAATTGACCGTACGCTGTACCAGTAGTTGACCACATGATTTTACAGTGCTTAAGTCTTTTATTTTGTACTGAACATTTGTAACAAGCTTAATAAGTTCACTATGTTTTTTTCCATCATTCATCACCACCAGTAACACTGCGTATTAAAGACCTTTATCAAGATACGTACATCTATACTTCTGTACTAAACGTTTGAAATAATACATTAAGTTCATTAATGTTTTTCTATCACACCACCACAAACACTGACTAATGAAAAGGTCTTTTATGAAAATAATTATGTAGGCCTATTTATCTCGTGACAAAATATGAGACATTGTTTTGCTGAATATGTATTTCAGTCTGTTTCCAGCTGTGCTACAATTACTTTTGGCACTTTCAAAACTTGAATGCTTTGTCAATATCAGTGACATCTATTTCTTCATTAATTATATTTGCCACGAATGTTGTCATGTTACTCCCTTCACGAGGCTTCAATGCTAACACTTCATATCTGTTGCAAGATGCAACCCCTCGCACAATGCACATATACTTGTAGGTCTTCTTTTTTCCAGGAAATTCCACAAGAACAAAATCACCCTTCTTAACTGAAAGTGAACTATAGCTATGATCTTCTTATTGACTTAAACTAACATTGTCTAAGTTTGAACCACTTTACCCCCATTCTTCACTGTCTTCCAACTCTGAACTTCTTTCATTCATTTCTCTTTTTTTTCGTAGGTAAAAGCTTCGCCACAGTTTTATTCCGAGTTTTCTTAGCTCGTTTCTTCTGTTTTTTCCTCTAACCGCTTATTCTTTGCATCTTGTTATTCTTTCTTGCTCCTCTCTTTCTCTTCCTGAAAAGCGAGCCACTTCTTTGACGAAATAGCATGAGGAAGTCGTTCAACCATTTTTTATTTGTTACCCTTGACCGGCGATCCTGTTGGCTATAAAAGTGTATTGCCCAATGCAGGACTGACTCCTGATGTTCCTGTGGTGACCAATGGCACATTGGATGTCTCTGGAGTGACTGGTAGCATACTGGATGTCGTGGAGTGACTGGTGGCATGCTGGATGTCTGTGGAGTGACTGGTGGCATGCTGGATGTCTGTGGAGTGACTGGTGGCATGCTGGATGTCTGTGGAGTGACTGGTGGCATGCTGGATGTCTGTGGAGTGACTGGTGGCATGCTGGATGTCTATGGAATGACTGGTGGTATGTTGGATGTCTCTGGAGTGACTGGTGGCAAGTTAGATGCCCTTGGGGTGCAAATTATTTCCACTTGACTTGGGTCTTGAGAAGCTCCTTGAAAAGTTGTTAGTCCCATTTTTCCCGCAGTTTATTCCACAAACTAACAATTCAAAGCAGATTCCACGCCACACCATTCACCTTGCTTTTCTGCAGCCCTGAATTCTTTGGCTCGTCCACTTCTCAACGCTGATTCAATCTACAGCAGATGTTTGAGGGAAAATTCTGTTGGTTTCATGCTTTTCCCTGGCTCTTTCTCATCAACTGTCCTACTAAAAAGTTTCATACCCTTTGAGAAGTCCACATACCACTATTTGCCAGTCATTCTTAAAACATCTAAACAGAGAAACATCTGTAGGTTGTAGTACATGTGTAGCATTGGGCAAGAGGGAGTAAAGTATGATCTCATTTTTATTGCAGAATTGGGATGTACTGTATGTCAAATGAGATGCATGACCATCCAGTAGAAACAAGGCAGGCAACTGAACGTTTTTTTCCATTATGCATGGTAGGAAACAGTTACACATGTATTCGAAGAACACTTGCCAAGTCATCCAACCTTTCTTTGATCTTCCTATGACCCAATCTTAATTTCATGAACGTGTGATATCTGCAGGGATTCTTTCAAATGGAAACACCACTAAAGGTGGACGTATATTACTTATGGCTTGAAGAGTAACTAACACTGTTATTTGTTCCTTCTCTGATCCACTGACCACCTGATAAAAATTCTTGTCTCCTCTGGGTCCTAGCACTAGATCAGACTTCAGATTCATCAAAAATTCACTTTCATCTGAATTGAAAATTCTTGTTGGATCATCCAAAATGTCAATAACATTTTCTTCATTTAGGAAATTTAACAGATCAGCACTCCATTTGTGAATGCTTTCCTCAGTAACTAATGACCTAGCAACTTGATAGCCACTGCATGCCGTCTGCTAATTTCAGGATGTCTTTTGAGAAACCACTCAAGCCATCGTCTTCCTTTTAAATTATTCACAAAGGGATTGGGTCTTTGATTAGAACTAAGAATTGTTGAACAGTTACACATAGCCAATAATGCCACAATTAATGTTGTTTACTTACTGTTTAGAATATGTTCTCACACGTTGGGAATTAACTGCTCAACAATAAACTTTTATGATAAAAAAATTTGCACTTTTCTCCAGAAGAATTAAGAGTTTATATTATGGTATCACTGAAGAGTGTAGGATAAGTAGAAAAATGGTGGAAGTCGTGTGGATAATAGATGGAACACAATACAACACGCAATGAAATACTGCAACTCATGACGAAGTTTCAAACAACGCTAAGCAAATCAGTAGCTGATATTAATTGAATTATAGTATCAAAGTAAGATAGACACAATAATAAAACAAGTTTAAAGTGAGGGAACATTAGGCGAGGGCACTACTGTAAGGTGGAGCATCACACATTCAAAACAGTCAGATCTTGAACCATTCTGATCAATATATATTTTCAAAATGGCTAAACCGTAATTTATTGCTACATGCGGAAATACTGTCATAATTGGGTGCTAAAAAAAAAACAGGTTGAACTATCATTTGTGCATATGAAATAGAAAAAAAATTATTTTTCAAGTCACAAGGTTCTCTTGGATATTTCTAAATCCTAAATGTAAACTGAAAAAGAGTACATACCACATATTAATGTCAAACATCTATGCAGTTGTCCTCCATAGCCACTACCTGCAGCACAGACTGGTCTGCACAAGTCCACACTTTTTGAACAGTTACAAATTGTTAAAGCAATATTAGTCTTGGCAGGAAGAACAGCGTTTAGTTATGAAATTTTTGTTTCATGTACCTTACCCCATTCAAAAAGTTACTGAGATAACTGCAACCTTTTAAGTGTAAATAATACAGATAATACAGAAAAAATAATACCACTCCTTAAAGCAGTAAGTCATATTTCATTATAACAGATAACTTATCTGTTTTTACCAGACATTATCTTGGATTGGTCAGCGGGTCAAATCTTCTGCAGTTCTTAAGAATTCCCAGAATTGGTGGCATACCCTTATACACAGAGCTGTTGTCAGAGAACACATGAATGCAATATTACATTTTACAAATGGACACTGCCACAGCCATGTCAACAACTGATAACCCTATTTTTCCTCTCCTACGTCCCTCCCTCTCCACTCCATAGTGTCCCTGTGCTCCACACTATTTGCTAAAACAGCTACCATGCGACCTGGCATGGCGTGTATAGTAATTCGTACGTGATGACAAACCTACTCCAAACATAACACACAGAACATAAAAATGTAATGATTTTAAAGCTGCATAACAAGGATATATGATTTATAAATATCCTAAACACTTCAAATGAATGAGTGGGACTATGCGTCGTCGTCAGCGAGGTCATTAAAGACATTTCTAAATAACGACCCAACATTTGCCTAGAGCAATTTCGGAAAGCCATGGTAAACCAAACTCAAGATGACCAGAACTGGGAACTGAACCAAGGTCCTCCTGTATGTCAGTTTATGTCAATGTCGCTGAACAGAATAAAGGACTAAAATACTTACTGATTCAAAGGTGGAAAATATTATACAAATGTAACTATTGGCACATAGTTTAGTGATGCTTAACACTATCCAAAAATGTCCAATTAAAGAACATTTTACAATGCTCTTCAAACACAGCATTAAATTTCCACAATATTTTATCAAACGATATAAAAACATGTTTGGAAAACCAGGGGTGCAGACAGGCACATCTTGTGGATTTTGACACAGGTAGGGTTTCATATGTGGTAGGAACACTTATCCCCCAATAAAAGGAGGAGGGGTCCAGGGGTCCTCCCCTGAAAAAATTTGAATTTCAAAGTGCAAAATGGTGCTATTTTAGCAGTTCTCGTGTCTAAACATTGAATAATATACTTTTCGTAGATTTATTAATACTTATTTAAAGAAACATTCTGTTAAGGGCCATCCTAGTAGAGGAAATGTTTCAAGCAGTTACCGCTATCCCATTTTCTCAAACAGTTGAAAACATGTCAAGGTATTAATTTTTTTTAGACCAAAATTCACAAAAATTATTTTAACAAATTTAACATGCTGTTGGATTAAACAAGGGTAGCTGCGTGGAAAGTTACGCCAAGTCTAAATCACACCTGAGAGTGCTGTCCAGACTTCAGATAAACATCATAGTTCAGTTGTTTTTAAGAGGGCATGGTACATAATCCAACGCTAAAACAGTTAATATATAACTGTAGGTTTCTGAAGCCAATTTGCAAAAATTAAACAATAGCAATCCTAGGCAATAGTTTTACCTAACATTTTAAATAAAATTGTTTCCAGTGTTACAAACATCTTAGGCACAATCTCTGACACCGGAACTCCATGCATTTAACTGCGGCGCAAGAGATCACGTGTAACGAATGAGTAAATCTGGATACATGTTTACTCATAAAGTTGGCAAATACCATTATATGGGATTGTTATTGATTATTTTATACATATTGGCTTCGAAAAAATCGTAGAAATCAATTAATGTTTTCAGCGTTTATTTATCTACCACGCACTTTTAAGGTTCAAAATCAGAATGATTCACATTTAACAAAACTGCACCGTTAATTTAATGCACTATAGTTCGTGTTTTTTTACACTTTTAACTTTACTACATCTCACTGTAGTTGAAAATGGAAATATTAAGTCAAACACATTTTTCGACTAAATGGTCATTAAACTAATGTGTGAATACCCGTTACTTGTATGTGAAGTTCATTCATTGTTCTTTTTTTAGAACAAATTTCACAATAACTTGTTATACAATGCTCACTTTATCGTGAACGGCATGTATGAGGCAAGGGCCATAAGCAAGGAGGGAGGTTAGAGACTTCACACAACGACTTTTATAAATATAAAGAAAGGTATTAACACATAATTATAATATAAAGATACAAAATAAAATAACTCATAAGACCTTAAATATTAGGTTGCCTAAATATCTCAATAAATTCAGTGAAATAATAGATATAGAATGGTAAATTCTAATGGCAACTCTCCCTATTACGAAATACTTGCATATAGGGAGGGCACATTTGTTTATGGTTTTCAAATTTTGAAAGTATCCGAAAAGGGCATCCAGAAAAAAACCCTTTGTATTTGATAAATGGTTATGGTAGTGGCCGGACAGAAAATCAAGTTTTGAAATTTTTGTCTATGAGTATTTTACTTCTCTGCCATATGGTTCCGTAAAGTGCTCGGCTATAAATCATGTTCTTTAAAAATTAATAACATTGTCACTTCTAATTGACTTAGTATTTTTAAGTTTATATTAATTTATTATTTGGTATGAAGTACGTTATAATTTGTGTGAAATAATAGGCTGCAAAAAAGTTTACTGTAATGCCTGGGCGTGAAGGAGCAACATCTAAAACTTATCATTCCCCATAGAGAAAACGTTTGCAATTTGAGGCAATTTTATGACAGAATATTACAAATTAACTATTCTTTTGGCGTAAAAGATTTAAAAATAAATATATGTACAAACATGTTACTTTAGACCAGTTTTTTTAATGTGTTTCAGCTGGGTTTTGAGTGAAAATGTAGTTACAATATTAGAATTTTTAATACTACTTTTCGCCTAAGCAAAATATGAAAAGTTTGTAGGAAACGTCACAGTGTGTAGGCCAGATCATGAAATTTTGTACAATTTACTGCAGTGATGTTGCAAAACGAATGAGTTGAGAGACAAGTTGCGTCTGTCGTTAGTGCAGTGTAGCGTGGCGCACTGTGTATCTTGCGAGCCGGGCTGGTTTGCTAGCAGCCTACAAGCGCACTATTTATCAGACACACCCACCCCCCTTCTTCAAGGGTTTGTCAAACCGGAGTGCGTTCTGCGCATGCGCCAGCAAGGTCAGATGGGCTGCTAACCTCGCAGCCCTGCCTAGTTCAGACTGCCCGAGGCAGGAAATGCGTACACAAGTAAATCCTTAAAACTTAATCGCATTCCTCAGATTTCGCGATCGGCTGACGGTTTTGGCGAGTAGGTAGTTCAAAAGATATCATCACAAATTATCTTCTGTAACACCAGCTGTGAAAATGAAAATTATTTACTGTAATTCCTAAATAATCAGGGAGGGCTGCAGCCCTGCAGCCAAATAGCACAAACCGCCACTGGGTGCAGAATATGTCCGATCAAGGGAATGAGGTTTGGGGGAAATCAGAATAATACCTTAGGGGGAATAACTGTCGACAAAAAAAAATCATTAACTGCGCGTGCACGTAAAAGAGCTGCTGCATTAGCATACAAGCCATGCTGTCACACATTATCCTTCAGTAAGCTCTTAATGATGGTTATTAACTTTTAACATAGTCAAATTGCCCCTTAATGTGTTACAAAAGTGTGCAATGGTTTTGGTGGTTATGTGGTTTTTATGTTGTTTTTTATGTATTTGTGTTCCCCTGACTGTTGTTTGTTTATGGGGGTAAATTTCAAGGCCTTCGGGCTGTTTTTGCCCTCTGTAAATTTGTTGTTGTAAATAAATAAATAAATAAATAAATATTGGGCAAAATAATGTGTTCTGGGGAAATAGTCATCCCAAATACACTTGCTGCATCCTTGTAAAACTGCTAAAGCACTCTTCAAAACCATGCTTGTGATTAACAATCCAAAACATTAACAATGAATAAAGTAACACTTAAAAGCAATAGTTAAAAAAACATGGAATTCTAATATAATACGGTAGTTAAGTTTTCTTGTAATCATCAATACAGTCCTACTAAGTTAGTAATCTGAATATCGCACAATTTTATAGTGGCTGAGAAGTCAAAGATGTCAATGGAATACGTAAATCAGGTCAAATGCCTTTCTAAGCAAGCCTACATCCACAACTTAATGCAAGATTTAACTAGCCTATACTTTCCATGATACATGCTTCAATGACTAACACCTACATACATGCAGATTGACAGAGGCAAGTGAAGTCAATGAATGATATTATTTACAAGCAAACGGTTTGGTGGTGCTACTATTTTCATTGATATAATCACTCTTCAGTTCTGAATAAAAATAATACCATAACTTAACTTGGTCATCATCAGATTTATTTCATTTCAGTAAATAATTGTGTAAATGTTCTCGTGACTATTTATAATAATGAAATATAAATGTTATGTAAGTTTTACAAGAAAGGTTCTTCCTAGTAGCCGACATACAAATTTGTGTAGTTTCTAAATGGTAGGCGTTTCTACTTTTAACAATAAGAAAAGGACTTTAACAAAACTAATTTGTTGTTTGTTGTTGATTATGTAACTTACCTTCGTTAAAAAATAGTATAAATAGTATAAATAAGATATTAGTGGAAATACTAGCAAGAATTTGTTTATAAGACAACAATTTCTTATTCTTTGACTTAAAACTTCTATTCTGTTAATTTTGTTTAACAGTGATCACATCTAATAGTCAAAGCACTTGCATTGCAGAAAAATTATTCACGTAAATAGCTGCTCAATGGGCAGTGATTCCAAAAGATAAAAGCAGTTTAGCAAGATGAATTTATACAACACAAAAATTTAAGAGATTTGAATTATGATATGTTAGAAAAAGTAGCACAAATAAATTTATATTTAAATATTGATGTTCAAAAACCGTAAAAGTCAATTCAAAATAAGTTCCACCAATATTAGACCCTAAAAATCTGTGAATATTAAGCACATTACGTTTTACACTCATTTCACTCTCATTATGCTCATGGCACAGCATACAAATGAGCATATCTCTCTTCTAAAGCCACATGTAAAGTAAACAAAGTTACAATGGGATATAAGCTGCAACAAAATACTTTGTGTGTGAAACTCTGGCTGTTCACATGATAGCAAACTTGGATGAACATTTTATGCAGTTTTATAGAGACATACGAGGGTTGGGGGTATAGGCCATGGCAACTATTTTGTACCATGAGACTACAAATGCATCTGGAAAATGTAAAAATAAACACAACAGGTTAAGGCATTCAGTAGTGTGTGGAGACTGAACAACACACCAACATGGCGTTTCACAGATCATTATTGTGGTATACATGACATTTCTCACTGAAACTCTCCCACCCACCTCGCAACTGTCTAGTATGGCAGGGCATTATTCCCAGCAGCTTCCACCAACTCCCTGTAACAGTCTTTGACTGTACTCCCATGCAAAACAGATATTTTGATGTGCAACCTCCCCTCAACAAAGGTTACATCCATCTGGCACGACAGTCGCAGACAACTGATTTCACATTACTCTCTGCACTTGTATAGGTCAACCTTGCAGCATTTGACATGGTAAAAAAACACACTGCCTTCATCTCTTATACAATGTTCCACTCCAATAACAGCTCAATACAAAACAAAAAAGAAGTTGCCATAACTTATGCTCCAACCCAGTGCAAACAACTGTTTATACAGTTTCAATTTCACAAGATTGTTCTTTGAAAGGTGAGTCAGTAAACACTGTGCAGAAACAAAGGCCTACCACAAGGCACAGACAAGTGTAAGACGTAACACAAGAGACATCTCACTAGAAGTGCAATGGAGCCCACTCCAGCTCATTTAGGTCACTTGCTCTGTTTAATTGGTGCCTCCATCTCCTAGCCACACTAAGGTCATAAGGTTTATGAACCTTGCCTCCACATGTTCACGCTCATTGGCCACAGTCCAAATAGACAAGAAGCTACTTTCACACTTACGTAAACCACTTCTGGGTGTCAAGTACAGAGTTAAATACATTCCTACATTTAGTGACACTTTTTAAGTACCATGGTAATAACCTGCTACCAGATGGGGAATAAACATCCATCAGAAAATATAGAACATATTAAATACACATGTTACACTATAAATATCTTTTGAAATTAAAATGAGATTGTACTGCTTACAATACCGGTCCTAAACATATTCAGACCAAAGTTTAATCAAAACATGTGAAAATATGAATACGCTTTAGTCTGCAATTTGGCTATTAGAAAAACATATACACACATTTATTGAGAGCTAATACACAATACTTCATAATAGCTGAACTGAAAATACTATGACCCATTTTTTACCTATTATGTATATACACATTTACAAATACACATATGATTAATGGATGATTAGAGGCACATGACCTCTGATATCACATGTGTTGTGGGGAAACAAAGTTCGTTGCCATAGGGATTCATATTTACTATTTCTAGTTGTATTGAACATTTTTGCCAAATTCACTATTTTGAAATAAACTAAAATAACATATATGTATGATCATTTTGGTAATAAATCACAGGTAATACTTTAACTTTGCATCAAAAAAGTTGGCAACATTGTTCTTTTTGTATTTTGATAGCGTAACGGTGATAGATGTGAGTATGGATGTAATTTTACGTTAACCTACACTGCCGATCCAGTTAAGTTAAAATAAATGTTTATCTGACGAGCATTTTAAAACAATCTAGGAATAAAAAAAAGGTTAGAATGCACTCTTATTGGTTTTCAATAATAAACACAGTTACCAGTGTTTCTTACAACGTCTAAATTCTATGTACTGCATTTCGATGACGGTTGTATATTGTTGTAGCCTCAGCAGTATCTTGCATTGATTATGAAAGTGATTTTTAATTGGAAAAGTTGTAGTGAAATGAAAAACTATCATTGTATCCACAATTTATTTACACTTTATTTACATTAAAAGCAAGTGAAAAAGTAACATATCCTTACCCACAACAGTTTGCAGCGCCACTCTAGACAGTTCTGTAAACACTAAAAACTTGCCCACCTCTTTTCAGTCGTCCATTCCTTGCCAAGATGCATAAACCAAATTTCTATTTAAAAAATCAATTTTAGAAAAAATAAAGTAAAAAAATACTTGTAACAAGATGGCTACGGCGAGAAAATTGTTCATATCCTAATGTGGTTATCTTACAATGACAAACTGCGAGCTAGCGCTAGCTAGTGAGATTGCAAATAATAAACGTCTTGGATGGCATATCCCCTAGGGGCCTATGCTTGAGTTTTCAGTCGCATGCGAGCTGGAAACCGAATTCCTTTTTTTCAGGACATTGAGATTGATTTTATGATAGGACTTTCTCCATGTCCTGAAAAACACCATTCGGCTTACAAATTGCATACGACTGAAAACTCGAGCATAGGTCCCATGGGATGCTAGATAGGACTAGTAGAAATAACTACTACCAATTGATTCTGAAAGTATTTTACAAATTTTTAAACTGAGTTATAGAAATCTGAAATGTAGTTTGTTGGCAATATTTTTACTTTATAAGGCTTGATTCTATAATTTTGTTAGAAATAGTAGTCCTAGAAACTTCTAGAATGTTCTAAGATTTAGAAGAAATAGGTGAAATGATTAAAAAAATCCTAGTTTCTGTTTCCACAGTATGGAAGGGTCACTTTTTGAAATGGCCGATCCCGGGCCACATCTTAACCCGATTAAATGATGTTCTGTTGCTAGGCTCTGACAGCCTGCAGGAAGATGGTCATTACTTGGTGAAATAAGCCTCGCTGCAGAAGCAACACCTCGAGAAGAAATACGTACAACATCTCAAATATAGCCAGTACTGGCAACACCCACAGCAGGAACATCTTTTAAAACTTTTCAGATCCTTACCTTCAAATACAAGAAATTCTTCCTGATAGTGCAAGAAGCCAGTAGGATGTCCTGCCTTTCTAAATTTACAGTTTAACACCACAATAATTGTATGAACTATGTTACTAAACTTTACAGTACTATCTCGGGTGTAACAAGTGTTTCAACACATGGCGGAAGTGTGATTTTTGCAATGAATAACTGTCAACAATTAAATAAAAATAACAATAATGTAAAGTAACTTTTATTTTCAACAATATTTAACACTTTTGCAAATTCCAACAGAGCTACACACATACCCAAAAATACATCGAAATTGTTATTTTGCAAAGTTTTCCCTTATCAACCAGTGCATAGTATAGGCGATATAAAACAGTAGTTCCTGTTACTTATGTCTGCTGAAATCATGGAACATAGGTAATGCAACAAATTGAATTCAGTTCCGTAGGGCCTTAAATTTAAATGCACATAACTGGTAACTTTGTACAAAATACTCTTAGTCAAATCTACGTTTAGTTTCTTCACGTTTAAGAATAATATCAAATACAGCTAAAGGTTAAGAAGGTTTTTAAATGTTTAACCATAAACAATCATGACTAAACTGGAAGAATGATAAAAGTAGGTACCGGTAACATATGTACCACAGACCAAGTTGCGACAGTTCATCTCTGGCCGCATATGCTTAAGTAGAGCTTGCAAACTACGAGCTATTGTTAAAACTTTTCTTAGCTTTTCTAGCAGGGAGTTTAATGGCTATAAGCGGAGTTTACAAATTCTCATTAAGTTAGATGTCCAAATTCTATTTCCAGAGTTACTTACATGCTTTGTTTAAAACATGCTATAGCCACAAACAAATATCAACGTAGTAACTCCAGCTTCTGAAAACGACTTCCTGAACACATATTTGAGGTTGTTGAAAATTACCGATATCTGAAAATTTTTTTTTTGCGTTTGTTTGGTTTATTTTGCTTAGTTTAATATTTGCGTTGCTATGCGTCAGGGTTGTGTCATCGCGGCCGAGGGCTTAGCAGAGCCGGGGTATGTGTCCCTGTGACATGTTAATTAATTGTGGAGCGTGTGTGAGTCGCCCATTACCATTATAACGTATCTTGTGATGAATTTAACAGTTTTTTCCCATTTACAGCTTAATGTTATTGAGACATTGGGTTAAGCCCAATTTGATTACTGTTTGGGTATTTTTGCAACTGTTCTCTTGTACCTACTCTGGAATATTAAAAGCCTACACGCTATTTTGTAAAGGATCTGGATTTAGAATTCTTTGTAGCTATTTGGTAAACCTGTGTTGTTTTCGTTATAGTGTTGTGCGTTCTCTTGAGTGAGAGTGTTGAGTGGATTTGTACCTTGGTTAAAGCCTTGCTCGGCCAGGATTAGCAGCCTGTTTAAACAGTGCCTGCGTGAGACGTGGGCACAAAACATAACACCAGTTAACAGCTTCACAAAATTAATTTAACGTCAGTTTCAATCCCTTTAATTATGATCTTCCCTTTGAGTGTGAGCTTGTCTTTGTGGTTATGATACCTAACAATAAACAAAGAAAGTTTCATGGTTACCTCTTCGAAGCAGGTCACCAGTTAAACATATTCTATATTTCTGGAAATTAAAAATCATCATATTGTACGAATTTAACTTTGCTTTACTATTAGACCTATGTGAAAATAAAAAAATAAAATAATAAGTATTATTTACAAGTTTGCCATACCAAAGGAGGTGTTGACACTTCTGACAGAGAGGTTCATCCTTTACTGTTGCAAGATCTACACGTGTCTGCCTTTTCTAATGTTCTACTGGGTTCTTGTGAACAGTGGTTCAGTTTAGTTCATGTAGGACAAACAGGGTAGTCTTAGTTTGGGCCCCCTTTCTGGGGAGGGGAGGGAGTTAGATCTTATAAGAGTCTAGAAGTGGTTTGCCCCATTGACTACTCTGTGGCTCATATTTCAGAGGGAGGGGGTTACCCCAGTCGTCTAAGCTTAGCCTTCCCATTTAACTCCGGACCTGGCCCTCCAGGGGCCATGGAGGGGTAAACCTGGAGGGGGGAGAGGATGTGGGCTCTGGTGGAGTGGGGGAGGAGAAGTGTTGCCTGGTGCTGGCTAGGCTAGAGAGGCTCACTTAAGTGTTGGAAGTGGCAGGGTGAAGAGGTAGCTGGAGTCTTTGCTACTAGAGCCTGGTGTCCCCGACAATGTCGGAGGTGTTGGAGTTGGAGAGTCTTGCCTTTCTTTGCATGAGCAAAAGGGCAACGGCCCATTTGAGTTGAATGGTGCTGTTAGAGTTTGGAGAAATTCCAAACAAGTAGGAGAGCTAGCTTCTAGGACTTGGAAGCGGTGAGTGTGCAACCTTTGTGTCGTTCAGTTATTTTGCTGGGACATTTTTCCCATCACTTGGGAAGAATTGCCAGCAGCCTGTCAGCCCAGATGCCTTGTGAGGCCAGGAGAAATGGGGACATATAATAGTTGCCCAATTGGACTTGGAGGGGATTAACCTCAATTGCCATTCTCCAAGTACTGCTGGATTTATGGGTTATATTGATCACTGAACTGCACGGAAATTGGATGAAAGCCATTACTAGAGGTTTCGGAAGTCGCGCACTTTAAAAAGCCGTCCAATTTAAACAGGAGGTTGAAAATGGAAAGTGTGTCATAAATATACTATTGTGTGTGTAAAATTATTGATATTGCCATGTTGCAAAATTCTCGTAAGTAACAGTGTGCAATCGATTGAGCGGCAAAGTATGGTGTTTGTATAAGATGTGGATGACGAACTGAGACTTAATATGGTTATCGTAACCGTTATTTTATTTGAGCTGTTATGTGAACATGCAATTCATGTAATCTAAAAGAGCGGAAATATATACCTAAGAAATGTATTTGTGAGTCTCAAATTCTGGGTTTTCCCAAAGTAACATGATACCAGATTGCTATAAGCTTAGGTCGGGAGTGATCCTGGGACTTACCCAGTGTTTAAGTGAATTGGAATTTCTGGCTTTGGCCCGTTGTGTTTGTTGTGTGGGGAGCCGAGGTTTTAAGGGGCCTTCTGCCCCATGGTCACGAGCCGGAGGGCTCACTGGATCTATCTGCAATTAATGCTAGGTGATTTTTGCTCATGTAAAGAAACCAAACATTTTGTAAAGAAGCTTGCTACACATCACACGAACAGTCGTCCCGACAAGAACTTACCAAAATGAACTTAGGGCAACTATTATGTCAATTCTCAATATTGGAGCATAAGATTTCGTAGTTGCACCACCAACAAAGCTGGCTAAGCAGTTGAGATGCAAAATATGTACCCGGAAGGCAAAGAAAAAAAAAGCCAAAACCTTGTGTGCGAAGTGTAACAAGTCCACTTGCAAGAAACACAAAAAAATTGTCTGTTAAAGTTGCATGTAAGGTGAATAGGCATAAAAACTGTCTATGATGGTGAAGTTTGTGCATCAACGATCATTATAAAAATAACTGCTGGGATTTTATATAACCCATAGCCATATCATATACCCAAGGAAAAATAAACAATCTGGGTTAAGTTTATACTATGTTTTATGAACTAACATATCATGACAATTGCCTACAAACATTATGTTTACTTTTATCATTTTGACATGTGCCTAGCACACCCTCCCACTAGTCCGTCTGCCGCACTGTACTCGTTTAGTATGCCCTACACTCACTGTGTGTCGTAAATAATAAATATTGTCTTAAAAATATGTTTCTTTAAATTTACTATAAATTTCAAGTGTCTAATAATTGTTCCAATGTTTTTCAAAACGTATATTAATATTTGTCGTTCATTTTCAATTGCCATTATTCAGTTGCATCAGCTATGCTATGTGTGTTGCATCGTTCCGCTTGAGCATGATGCAACAGGAACAATATTCCAAGATAAAACATTGCAAAAATTACCAGTAATGCTTTAATAATATGTTGTGCCATTTTTCCAGTGTCTGTTTTGTATTGTATCTCATGTAATTTTGTTCTATTTAATGTGTTTGTATCGGAACTACATTGCACGGCACGAAGTCACCCCACCCCCCTTCGCGGGGCTGGCTTGGCGACGCAGGACGCCATGAAGATCCGTCGTTTGAGGGTGCAACAATCCACTGGTATGTAGCCTGCCCCGTGGTCGTCGGCCTGTCGACCCTGGGATTATCATAAAAGGGTTTCCTTCGCGGCTTCCGCCCTGTGCCCTTTCCCCACTATCCATCTTATCTCAGCTCTCCCAGCTAGCCGGTCCACTCCCATATCCCGTCCGACTCACCTACCGAGTCAAGTGTCATCATCATCATCTACATGTTCCCCCCCTAGTGCCCGTGTCAATTTATACCATTTTAAATAACTTGTTCTCAACTATACTACCAGTTTTATTTACACACAATTTCACTGTTTTTTGTTTTTGTACAATAAACTTTTTTTTAAGTTATGTAAGTGTCATTAAGGGGCCAGCCTCGTTGCCATAAAGTCGCGCTGCAGCGTGTTTGAAGAATAAGTTTTACACCGAAACTAATACGCGTGTGTTCACGCCGTTTGTCTATGAAAAGAACACACACGTCACATGACTGCCCTTAAGTACTTTCAAGACAACACATGTATTAGAAATCTCCTTTTAGGGCACGTCAAAATGGATTAATACGGGGTTTTCAGGCTGATATAGCGGAAAATATACTAATGTGATACATGTGAAACCACTTAAGGGCAGTTCACTGGACTTTAGTAAAGTGATTTCGTAAATAAAACAATAGGGTCACCACTTAAAGTCCCATAGGAAATTTGTTTTTTCGCTAAGACTGCACGCCTTACGCATAGAGGCAACGCATCGTTGTATGGCCCATACGGCGTCGCCCTTAGCACCATACCTCATTCACACAAACACATATGCCACGAGGCGGGCCCCTTAAAGTTTAATTTACTATATTTCAATATTTGAGCTTTAGTATTGCACAGAGGCCTAAATGATAAATAAAAATTTCTGAACTTTTAAAAAAATTTTTTTAAAGCTCTAAAATAACTACCAATAAATTGCAAAAGGAGATGATAGTAATAATAATAATTAATCGCAATTGTGCTGCCACACGATGGGGAGATCACACATTTCCCACCTCTTTAGAAAACCCTCTTCAAAACATCCCTGAACCTACCAACTCCCTTCACCGTCACCATGTCATCCTGCAAAATGTTCCACTCCCTCACCAATCTCACAAGCATAGACTGCCTCACCCTTGCTTGTCTGATAAAGTTTCATTAATAAATTATTTGAACTTCAGAAGACCTTTAAAGGCCTAACCCACGTACACTTAATTAAACGTTATGACGAAGGCAACTACTGGCTATTCATTATGTTGAAAGAACTAGGGTTTTAAATTATAAGTCAGGCTGCCTATTAACTAAGGTAGAGAGAGACCATTGAAGTGGAAAAAATAGTGAGAATATTTAATTCAATTTGAATAAATAACGTAAAGGACTCTAAAATAAAAAAAAAGAACTATAAACATTGCATCAATTATGCAATTCAGATCAGATCAAATAAAATTGTGTCAGAAAATTTTTATCATCAACGATGTTAACGTAAAATTTAACATATTTCACTCAACATTCTGTAGAATATAAGCTAACTTACCAAACTTACTAAGTTTGTAAATATTAGGAATTATAGAGACAAACAATGGCTAACAACAGGCATTAAAATTTCATGTACGAAATATGGCATACAGAATATCCAGCGATCACAATAGTGAACAGCACGCACTATACTATTATTTTATTATAATATTAAGTCATCAGACAAGCAAAAAAATACATTTTCAAGGCTTAATAGTGGAGGAAAAAATAAAGTGAAGACTTCCTGGGATATCATTAAATTTTATAAACAGGTATGTAAAAACTAAAATTCCTCTATTTCTATCAAAGTTAACAACAAATTCATTGAGGATCCAGTTGAAGTAGCTATTTCGACATTTATTTTACAGAAAAAGTTGAAAAACTATTCAAAATATGAGTTCTCAAGGTATTCCTATAGCTTTAATCGAGAACTCTATGCCTAGAATAAAACAAAGATTTACTACTACAACTATTTCATCTGATGAAATGTAAAATAATAATAGATCTAATCAGTGTACCTCTTAGTTACATAGGCTACTTACCTTTAAAACCAGGTGTTTTTCCTGAACGCCTCAAATTCACTATTGTTAAACCATTTCATAAATGATACATCAATGCTAAATTATCATCCAATTTCTCTTTTATCTACTTTCGCAAGAATTCTGGAGAAGTTAATTTAAGCTATATTCTTATTTATAATCTGATAAATACCTGAATAATATGCAATATGGTTTCGCAGTGGCAAGTCAATTGAAGAGGCTACCACTAATTTACGGTAACTAAATTTACGTATATACAATTCTCTTGAAAGTAAAAAACTTATAGCATATATTTTCTGTGACTTATCTAAAGCATTTGATTGTGTTGAACACAATATAATTCTGAATGAAATGTAATACTATGAGATACACGCTACTGAATTAAAATAGTTATCATACTTGTCTAATAGACGTAAACACGTAGTTCTATTAGGTCCCCATGATAATGAATCATATTCAGAAGTAGTTCTGGTTAGATATGGTGTCCCTCGAGGAATCATCTTTGGGTCATTACTATTTATTTTAGCCCTATATGAATGATTTAGATAACCTTTTAATTTCTGGTAATAGCACAATTCTCTTTGCCGGTGACACACTTATTCTTTTCAACCACATAAATTACCAATCATTGGTTAATGATAATGATAACATTAGCAAATGACAAAGAAGTGTTATTTGACATAAATAAGCTGTCACTTAATTTGGACAAACAACCTAGGCTATCTTAAGTTTCGTACTAAGAATTCTGAGGATTAACTCATAATTTGCATACCAATCTATTAAAGTGACAGTGTTATAGATTAAGAAGACAAACATACAGGCTAATATTCCTAAACTTAATTCAGCTAGGTAGTTACAGGCCAACGAGTTTCGCATCGAATACAGGAAAAGTAATAGAGAGATTGATGGTAAAATATGTGGTAAATGTTATGAACAACAGGAAATGGATACAAGAATACCAACACGCAAGGATTTAGAAATAGATATTCATGTGAGACTCAGTTGGCAGGTTTGTTGATCTGGTCCACGCAGATGATGAGGGGAAGCAGGTGGATGTCTGCTTCATAGACTTCGAGATGGCCTTTAACAAAGTTCCCCATGGAATCTTGATGACAAAAGTGGAATGACTGCTGGATGATAAGTGGGTGATTGACAGGATTGAGAACTTTCTCAAGAGGGAAGAAGTCGGAGAGTGAAAGTGAGGGAGGCAACGTCTGCAGACAGAGAGGCTACGGTATATCAGGAGTGCCACACAGAAGTGTACTGGGGCCTTTGTTATTCACTATAATGATAAATGACACAGGATTGTTAATAATTGCAGGTAAAATAAGACTGTTTGCAGATGACTGTGTACTATATACAAAGGTGGGCAATGGAATCAACTTACAGGAGGATATTCATAGGTTGTGGTCTTGAACGAAGGAGAACAGAATGAAGAGTAATGTGCGTAAAACAATGTAGGTGAGGTTTACTAGGAAGAGGGTGGTGAGTAGAGATGTATACAGATGGGATGGGCAGGAGATAGAGGAAGTCACAGAATATAAGTATCTAGGGGTTGTGATACAGATCTACGGTGGCAAAAGCAGGTGGACAGAGCAGTTAAAAAAAGAGAAGAAGTGCTTCAGGACTGTTTGGGAGGGTGTTGAAGGGAGTTAGTGATTAAATGAAGGGAAAGGCATACTGCATAATGATTTGTCCAATATGTGGGATCCGTGTGGATGTGCTAGTGCTGGAGAAGGTGCAAAGATGGGCAGCAAGATGGGTGATGAAATGAAAGAAAAAGCATAGCCAGGCTGAAGAGGAGGAAAGAAACTTTAGGCAGAGCATGATAATTGGGAAGGAAACCATTGAGGGACAGGAGGAGAATGGAAAGACTGGTCTGGTTGTATAAGGTGTAAGGTGATGAACAGGGAGGAGGGATGGGGCTGTTTGGCATGCAAACTGACTAAGGGAACATACATTTATGGGAAAAAGAAACAGTGAGAAGATTCAGAGGGTGTGGAATGCACTGCAAGAGGAGTGTTGGTGACTGTGAGGGGGGTTGGAAGGTTTAGTTAGGAGGGGACTGGAGGATTGGTGCTGGTGGGATGGGGAGGAGTCTGCTCGCCACCGGACGCTAACACAATTGCAAGTGTAAAAACTTACTACAGTATTATTAAAGCATGTTTTTCCTTACGTACCCTAGGAAATATATTGAATACAACAACGCTTATACAAGTTTATTATGCCTATTTTCATTCAATTATGGCTTATGGTATAATATTTTAAGCAACGTCTTCATCTAACTTTAATATTTTCAGGTTACAAAAAAAGAGCCACCAAAATAATATCAGGTGCAAAAATCTTGATTCAAGTTGGTCTATTTTTAAAAAATTGAGTGTTCTTACATTTACCTCTCAGTAAAATTTTTGTAAGATTTAATTTGTTGTAAAATAAATTTTTTTGTAAAAAACATAGATTATTTCCATAAAAATTTAAATTTTCATAAATATAACACCAGAAATACGAGCAATCTTCATTTATCTTGCAACAGACTTTAACAAAAATGAAGGAGTCTATGTATGGTAATATCTTCAACAAAATTGGCTACTAGTTAAAAATTATGTCCAGACTGATTTCCAGTCCCTTACATATACATTTGCACTAAAATTGTTCCCCAAATATTTGTAATCCTTGTGTGAGTTACACAGTAGCCCGACTAGCTCCAAGAGCAGTTTTCCCAATCTCAGGGCTTATTTTATCCTTTCATTCCCCTGTTTGTTGACTCAAATAACGACAGCAGACTAAAGTAACATTGCACTCTGAACTTGGTGGAAATGTCACAATAAATTACAAGCGTAGCTCACATAATTATTGGTTTAGCCTATCTATCACCAAGAGATTCCTCAGCAAACATCTCACCACATCACTTAATAGGCCACATATAAAACATTTGTAAATACATTTGCAATATTCAGACATACAACTTTTACTCCTAACAACCTTAGTAACACATTACATTCTCTCTGTTGCAAAAATTATTCGAAAAATGATCCACAGTTAGGACGAGTTCATTATCTGCATAGCTACAAACCAAATTATATGAAATTGTAAACAAAATGAAAGATAATAAATAAATTGATTTTGTGGAAAAATTCAAAAATAAAAGTAATCTACGCATTAAGCAGTCTGACTAGTTAAAAATTAAATAAATAAATAATGAAAAATAACAACATAGGCATTATTATGAAAATGTAAACATAAACACTGTAGTCTATAAGCACTACATCATTTATTGTAAAATTAATATTGCCTATAATAAAAAAAGAAAATTTAATATCAAATTGAAGTAACTACTACTTTCACACTCCTACTTAGTGGATGAGTTCCTAAATAGTTGATGTGGTTTATATATATATATATATATATATATATATATATATATATATATATATATATATATAATTTTATGTAATGATTAATTGTAGGCCAGGGTTTATAAAAATCACAATTTAAAAAATAAAATAAAATAAATCAGATTTTTTTTATTTAAAGTTTTCTTTTGCACAATACTTTATCACGTATTCCAAGCACTATAGTTTTCTACAGCTGCTTTGAAATCAAGCAATTATCATGTATTCTGTTGTTATTCTTTCATATAAATAGATACAATGATTTTAATCTGCTGAAACGAGTTGAACTTCATGCTAGGTGGCGCAAGATCATGCCTAGCAGCACTAGTCTTGAAAAAGGTATTTTTACACAGCATTTATTTATTCTGTGTAGTTTTGAAATACACCTTTTAAGAAAATTAATGAAATGCCCAATGACATGCAATCTACGTTAAGGAACCGTTTGGTCACAGAAAAAGCTGCAAAACTTGAGATTCTGTTTAAAGTCTTAAATAAGTAGAGTTATTTGTGTGTGTGTTTCACGGGTGTTTTTGTTTTGTCAAGCAAAAACTTATTTTCAATAACATATGAGGGACATGGCTACTTATCAAATTGGACACAAATGTAATGGGAAGATACATTCAATAGCTGTTATTCTTCGTATTTTAAATTTTTTTTGTAATGTTATGGAAATTGAACTGAAAAATATTCAACAAATTGTCCAGTCATGTCAATAAATCATAATTATCATACAATAATTACTCACTGTCATTATTATTTGGTCAGGTTTATGATTGTGTACAGCCAGTCAATAAAATACTTTTACTGTCATATTAAAACTACCAATTACATACCGCAAAAAAAATTACATAACATAACTACATAGCATGTAAATGTTGTTTGCATTGTGGAGAAAAATGTTACAGTTATGTACATGATTACTTCTTTACAATGACCACATTTAAATTTAACGTTAAAATTACACAAATTGATGTCAAATAAAAAAACCAGATTCTAATTTAAGAAACCATTTTTGTTCGTGATTTTTACATACACTCCTTGTAAAAGAGGTTATTTAGAAAAAAAATCTACTCATACAAACAAAATAACATCAACATAAGGTTTTGTTACAGATTTTCATCTCCTTAGATGAAATTAATTACTGTCAGAAAAACAAAATAGTTGAAAACACAAAACTAAGTATTTGATTTATATCACTGAATTTATTTACAATTATTAATCCTAATTTATGATTAAGTTAAAATTGTTACGGCATATGCATATGTTTGTCAGATTTCTGTTACTAATTCACAGGTTATGGTAAATTTTAATGTATAATTTTATGACTTGTATCATTATCCCCGAGCTGATGCTCATTTTGGGATTACACAACATGAAATAATAAAAAATTAAAATACAATTCAGACAATGAGCAGCAAAACAAAGCGGAGTAAGCAGTCCATGCTTAAGGCCTAAGACTACATTCGTAGTAACACGGTCACACCATGCAAATAGCAAAGCCGCACACAAATAGCATAAAATACCATGTTAAGTTACATTTGTGCACAACATATAAGTGTCCAAAATTACTTGAGACTATTTTCTGTATTAAATTGTGTTACTCACAGCTTTCGAACCAAATAAAATCAAAATATTTGTTGTTGCTCTCTGTACATAAACGATTAAAATAATTACTTTTACACAACTTCATAAATGTTTAAATATACTATTCTCCATTCACTCTTAGTAGAGTTTTAGGATAAACAAAGCAAATTATAAACAAACATGTTCATTGGCTGCCGACCGCCGTACACTGTGATCTTGCATAAGAAATAGATCTTTGTTATCTGTCATGTACATACAAATTTACCACTCCATCACTTAATGAGAGAGTTTTATTAACAAATATCTAAAATACACAGACGTTACAAACACAATCTACGATGCTACATATTTTAAATTTAATTATGGTTAGCGAACGACACGTCCGTACAGTTGGTTCACGAGTTATTTAACGACTGGACTGACGCACTGCTAAACGTACGAGTTTCTTGGTACACTTGCCAGTATTTAGAGACGTACGATACTCTGAAGATACCAAAAGTTTAGTTCAGTAATAGGGTCATTCCATGGAAAATCACCCAAGGGTGGTTGCTGACCCATTTTGAAAAAATTTGAAATTTTGTCACACATAATGTACATAGCCTATTTCAACAGTTCAAACCCAAAGTTATTGATTTTTATCTGCCCTCATTTTGATTTTACAGGACAAAATGGCCGGTACCGTGTACCAAAATTTACATTTTCAAGGGTTTTTGTATTGTTTAATATCTTGATATCCATAAAAGATACAAAGTCATGTGTTATCTCATTGCAAAGAGGAGACTGAGGGCTATTAATAATGCTAGTAAAAATAAACAGAATGATGTTGATATGTCTTCATATCAAGATATAAAAGCTGACCTTGAAACTGACTTTTTTTTAATTTTCAACTGCTCCTACTTTCTTTCCAAATTCAAAAAACGCAATGAAATCTTGAGGCAAGTAAGTCTACATGGAGTACTTCGCAATGATATATTGTCAAAAGAAGTTACTCCATCCCTTCTGGGTGAAAAAAAATTAGTAAAGTCAGTGTTTTTGGGAAAAATCAATTTTTCGAGGAGCTGTAAAAAAAAAAAAGGGCAAGTGCAAAAATTCTGAAAATTTGGTAAAACATTGCCATAATAACCCTTACCACACCACTAAAATCTCTGTGTGTTTTTTTTTTTATTGCTTTAATATCTGTAGAAGACTAAAAATTCAAAAAAATTGTGATTGTATCCAAGTATAATTAACTGTTATTATTACTATTAGTATTATTATTATAGTACAACTAGTCATTTATTTCTCATATATCAGGCGTAAATGTGCCTCTAATAGTCAAAACATGTATTGCTATACAACTTAAAGATGTTCCTAGACAGCTTCGTTTACTCACATTATGAGCATGTCTGTACGCTGGTCTGAGCAGGTTACAACAGGAACTGCTGATAGCAAGCTAGTGTCTGTGTCAGTCTGGATAGTGATGGGTAGAATCGTATGATTCATATAACCGATTATATTTCCGATCTACAGTGAAAAAATTGATTAATCATATGGTTTCCGAGTACTCGCTTTTCACTCAGTAACGTGAGAACGGCAAAATACACCGCTATCACAAAACTGCTGTATTGTATTTTCTCCAGAGATAATCTCTCGCTCTCCCCTTCTACAGTATCCTACCTGTGTGAGAACTAACTGATAATACCACTGTTTATAAAAATAAGCCGACATCTGATGCGCAGTAAAGAAGCTGTCATGGTGTGATAAAAAAAAGCAACTCTGCAATTTATCTTTGCATAATTCAGTATAGTATGTCACTTATCACACATGGCTTCCTCGCTGCGCGAATGTCGTCTCAATTTACGAACGAATCAGCAGGCTCACTAGTTATCTTTATGTTCTTCTGGTCTATGCCTTTATTTGTTGTCAATTCAATTCAATTTTTTATTGTCCTGTAGACTACATCATATACAGAAATTGTACAAGTAGTATAGGACTCGTCATAGAAGAGCTATGTACATACTTACAAAAACAAAAAATGAAGAGTTTCTAATTGGAAACTGTTTGACATTATGAACATAAGCAGAGAACTCAACATAAACTGTGTATACAATAACACTATTATTTACACTAAAAATATAACATACCGGGTAAAAAAGAATTCCATCTGTTTGGAGTAAACTACTCATGTTTTTTTATTCAGTATTGACTGAATGTGCGAGAAATTTTAACGCGTGTCAAGGTTACAAAGTCGCGTTAGGTGAAAGAAAATTTATTAATTGAGTAGTTTTCAGTTTCCATTCGTACAAACATTCTAGCGATCGATGTATATTTTCAGTGTTAGCTTTCGCTGAAAATACTTCTTCACTATGTGCCGCAAGAATCGCTCTATAGTATGGCATTTCTTAGGGAAAAAATTCGAACCCTTTATATTTGTGACTTGTCAAATATGCAAGAAAAATATAAAAAATTTCGGGAACACTACAAACTTAAAGTCTAATCTCAACATGTTATACCCAACTACTGTAATGACATCGGAACTGCTTTCTGAAGTGGAGGGAATTGAAGAACTTGCGCCACAACCAAGAAGTCTGGCTCAAACGATCTTTGAACAACATTTCCAGACCGAACCAACTGCATCAGCTTTATTAAGCGATCTGTGTCCATCAAAATCAACAGCTTCTAGAAGTAACAGTGCTCAGAATCGTCCTAGTGAACCTAAAAATATGTAACGTATCAGTAACGATTTATCACTGCCGACACAGTGAGTAGAGTATTGATTTTAACACTTCCTAAAATTCATTTCAGCTTATTGTAAC